>CATNEM010000107.1:1077500-1137500 GCA_950096795.1 Macrostomum cliftonense | reverse complement strand
TATCAAACGAAAAATAAATTTTCACTGTTCATTACTTATAAGTAGTGCGGGCAGGATCTGACATTTTTAATAAGTAGATCGAGCTTTAAAGATATTTAAGGTGACTTTATCAAGAAATGTTACACCTTGGGTTGAAAAGTTGTGTGGTTAATTATGTATAGAGTGACCTTGAATCGGGAAATCCCAAACTTAATTAGCTAGATTGTACAGGGGAATCTCGTCCTTCAGTAACTTTTTTGCGGTAGATCCCGTTTCTATTCGACCTCGGCTTCGAAAATCCCGTCTAAAATAGGCATCTGCAGTCTCTAATTGACCTTGAGTGGGGAAATCCAATCTTCAATCGACCTTGGAAGCGGAAATCCAGTCCCTAATCGACCTTCGGTAGGGAAATCCCGTCTAAAGTCGACCTTGGATGGGAAAATCCTATAGCTAATCGACCTTTCGTGGGGAAATCCCATCCCAAATCGACCTTGAATTGGGATGGGGGAATCCCGTTTAAAGTCGACATCGGATGGGGGAAATCCTTTAGCTAATCAACCTTTCGTGGGGAAATCACATTCCTAATCGACCTTGGATGGGGGAATCCCGTTTAAATTCGACCTTGGATGGGGTTGTCCCGTTCCTTATCGACCTCTAGTAGGGAAGTCCCCGTCTAAAATCGAGTTTCGGTTGGAAAATCTTGCTCGAAATCGACCTTGCATGGTGGGAATCCCGTTCTTGATTTTCCTTGAGTCGAAAAATCCAAATTTAAATCTAACTTGTATGGTGAAATCCCTCTATAATCGACTTCGGGTGTGTTGACTTCGTCCCCAAGTGACCTTTAGGTAGTAAAATTGGCTTGTCAAACTACTATGACTGATTTATAATTATATATAATTTCACTCACCATGACAGTCTTGCTGTTGCCACCCAAAGCATTCTGCAGCAATTTGGTCAGCACAGAATCGCGAAACGGTACTAGAACAATTTTTATTAGCTCGATTGTAACAGTTATCGCAAAAGCATCGAACTTCAGTGCTTTCAAGCTGGGCCATCACTCACCCATAACCTTCGTGTTGCCAGCCGCCTGATCTGCCAACGCTTTGATGCAGTTGCCGAGCATGCTTAGCGACAGATTGATGGCGGCTCCTTCCTTCATCCGCTCGCCCTCGGCTCCCGTCAGGCCGACTCGCTCGCTGAGGGGATTATAGGGAAGGGATTATAGGGAAGGGATTATGCAGAAAGGATTATGGGGATGAGATTATAGGGAAGGGATTATGGGGAAGGGACTATAGGGAATGGATTATAGGGAAGGGATTATAGGGAAGGGATTATAGGGAAGGGATTATGGGGAAGGGATTATGCAGAAGGGATTATGGGGATGAGATTATAGGGAAGGGATTATGGGGAAGGGATTATAGGTAAGGGATTATGAGGAAGGGATTATAGGGAAGGGATTATAAGGAAGGTGTAATAACTCCACTTGAGCGGTAAGCAAACTCTCAGCCAGAGCGCTCACGTTTATTATATATTTATCAAAGTCAAATCAATGTACATTTGCAACGTACATTAACCAACAACATGCACGAAGAACGCGGCTCAATTAGTGCAAGCGGACGCTACGCTATCACATCCCTCCCCAACAGGAACCGGAATAGAGGAAAAATTATTAATGGAGCAGTAAAGAATAGCTGAAAAATACTTTAAAAGTTCAATGCAAAATAACCATCACCAAAAATTAATAGTTCAAAAATAATTATTATGTAGGCAGAAATAAACAGTCAGTTCCAGTTCAGCTCACTAGCTTACACTCACTCAGTCATAGCTCAGGCGATCAGGCTGCCTTCGGACCCGCGCTGACCTGCGCAGTTCTTGACCGACATCGACGTCAGCTTGGACCTCGCTCGGCGGCTCCGGTTCCTTGAACGCGATGACTTCAGGCTCGGGTGTCGCCTTGGGATCGAGCAGCGGCCTGGCAGCGGCCACTTCGTCGCTAGAAGCCGGAAGCTCTCGAGGTCCTCCGAGGACATGATCGACGTGCCGCCTCACGACCCGGTCGTCGCCGTCGAAACCGCACAGATAGGAGGCGGGGCCGGCCGCACTGATGACGCGCGCCGGCTTCCATCGACCGCCGTTGGCAAAATCCCTCGCCAGGACAGAGTCTCCGGTTTCGAAGGTACGGAAGCGGGCTTTGCTGTCGTGGTGCTCCTTTTGCTGGCCCTGCTTGCGCTGCACTCTCGTGCTGAGGTCCGGTCGAGCTCCGTCAAGCAGCGTCCGCAACTTCCGCCCCATCAGGAGCTCGCAAGGCGCTACGCCGGTCGTCGCATGCGGTGTGACCCGGTAGCTCAGCAGGAACCGGGCCACCTTCTCCTCTAGGCTGCCATCGCGTTGCTTCTCCAATGACCGCTTCAGGGTCTGGACAGCCCGTTCCGCCAGGCCGTTGGACGCAGGGTGATACGGAGCGACGCGTACGTGCTGAATGCCGTTCTTGCTCAGGAAGTTGGACATCTCCTCGCTGGTCAGGTTGGTCCCATTATCTGACACCAGCACTTCAGGCAGTCCGTGCGTTGCAAAACTGGCCCGAAGCTTCTGGATGGTGGCAGCCGAAGTCGCAGAAGGCACGACATGGACATCCAGCCACTTGGAATAGGCGTCGACCACAACAAGCAGCATCTTGCCAGCTACCGGCCCAGCGTAGTCGATATGCAGCCGGGACCACGGCCTGTCAGGCCACGGCCACGACATCATGGGTGACGGCGCTGGCGCATTCTGCAGCGAGGCTCTCGATGTCAGCGTCTAGTCCCGGCCACCAGAAGTAGCTCCGAGCCAGCGCCTTCATGCGCGAAGCCCCTGCATGGCACTGGTGCAGCACGTGCAGCAGCGCAAGTCGCGCTCCATTCGGAACCACAACGCGACACCCCCACAGGAGGCAGCCGTCTAACACGCTGAGCTCGCCCGCTCTCTTCGAGTACGGCAGCGTCTTGAGGTGGTCGCTCTGGCCAGCCGGTCAGCGTGAAGTGCAAAGCTCGCGAAAGCAGCGGGTCCCTCCGGGTCAGGTTCCTGATTTGAGTCGCCGTGACTGGTCCATCGTCCAAGTGGTCCATCAGCATGACTAGCTCCGCCGGTTTTGGAACTGCGGCCGGCTTCTCCGGCAGTGGCAGGCGGCTCAGGGCGTCAGCGCACAGTAGAGAGGCGCCCGCGCGGTGCACCATGCGGTAGTTGTAGGCGGACAGCAGCAGCGCCCATCTCTGGATTCTCCCGGATGCGAGGGGCGGCACAGCTTTGTTCTCAGCAAACAACCCAAGCAGAGGCTTGTGATCACTCACCAACAGGAACGGCCGACCAAACAGGTAGGCGTTGAACTTCTTGACTGCAAACACCACTGCCAGGGCTTCCTTCTCCAGCTGGGAGTAGTTCTTTTCGGCATCGTGCAGCGAGCGTGAGGCGAACGCGATTGGCCGGACAACCCCATCGATCTTGTGGCTGATGACGGCCCCAAGGCCGTAGGGGGACGCGTCGCACTCGAGCATCAGTTCTCTGTCCGGATCGAAGTGCGCCAGAACCGGAGCGGTCGACAGCAGAGTCTGGCACTTTGCAAAGGCGGCATCCTGAGCAGCCCCCCAGTCCCAGCGGTGGTTCTCTCGCAGCAGCAGGTGAAGTGGTGCGAGGACTTGCGACAGGTTGGGCAGGAATTTGCCGTAATAGTTAACCATGCCCAGGAAGCTGCGCAACTGAGCAACGTCCTTGGGGGCGGGAGCGCTGGTAATCGCCTCGATCTTGTCCTTGATCGGGTGCAGGCCGTCAGCGTCGATGCGGTGTCCAAGGTAGCTGATGCTGGTCCGCATGAATCGGCACTTCTCAAGCTTGCATCGCAGGCCGCTTTGACTCAGCTTCTCCAGAACTTGCTCCAGCGAGTCCAGATGACTGGTGTCGTCCTTGCCGGTAATGATGAGGTCGTCAACAAAGCAAGCGGTGCCGGCGATCCCCTGAAGCAAGCAGTCCATCCGGCGCTGAAAAATTCCGACCGCAGGCGAGACTCCAAATGGAAGCCGCGTGTAGCGCAGCAAGCCCTTGTGCGTATTGATAGTGCAGGCTTCTTGGGAGGCTTCGTCCAGGGGCAGCTGCATGTACGCTTGCGACAGGTCGAGCTTGGTGAAGAGACGCCCACCCGTCAACTTAGCGAACAGCTCCTCGATCCGAGGTAGAGGGTAGGAGTCCGTCTCGACATTAGGATTGACAGTTTGCTTAAAGTCCGCGCAAACCCTCACTGAGCCGTCAGACTTGAGCACCGGCACCACCGGAGAGGCATACTCGGAGTGCTGCACCGGCACCAGAATCCCCTGCTCAATCTCGTGGTTCAGCTGGTCCTCAACCTTGTCCTTTAGAGAAAACGGCAGACTTCTGGCTTTTAAAAACCGAGGCTGGGCATCAGGCTTCAACTTCAGACTTACAGGTGGTCCGTTGTACTTGCCCAGCCCTGGGGAAAACACGTCACCGTACTTGGTGAGCAGCTGTTGCAGTCTGGGCGGCACCTCAGAAGTGGTAGCGACTTGCTTGATCGACCTCCAGTCAAGCCGCAGCTCAGACAGCCAGTCCCTGCCGAGGAGATCTGAGCCGCTGCCAGCGACCACCAGGAGGTTGAGCGACTTGGGCGGCGCCTCATCAACTTCGACGGAGACACAGATGCAGCCTTGGATGGCCACTTTCTCTCCAGAGTAGGTGCGCAGCTGCACGGACGCCGGTTGCAGCGCAGGCTTGGAGCCTAGCACGGACCCGTAGGTCTTCGAAGAGATCAGAGACACTGAAGCTCCCGTGTCCACCTCCATAATCACCGGCCTGCCGTTGATGCGCACTGTCGTTGTGATCGGAGGAACTTTTACTGTGGGCCGGCCGGACAGGTTGTACAGCGAGTGAGCTGTCTCCTCATCAGCGTCCTCGTCCTCGTCGTTCCGCACCTGCAGAGTCTCTCGCCTCTCGCCGCTTGCCTGGGATTTGCAGGCAGCCGCCGTGTGCCCAGTCTTTGAACAACTGAAACACTTCTTGGTAGCAAAAGGACACTTGTTGGCCAGATGCCTTGCAGAAAGACATCGGAAGCACTTCTTAGTCGACTTCTGCTGCCTGACAACGCTGACGGTCTCGTGACCTCCAGGTTTGCTGGATCCCGACATTAGCTGACAGCCCCTGGCCGCAGACTCGTTTGCCAGGGCCAAATTCATGGCCTTCTTCAGGGTGAGCTCGGGCTCCGCCAGAAGCCGGCGCTGCGCGCTGTCGCAGTTGATTCCGAGGACCAGCCGGTCTCGCAGCATGGCCTCCAGGCTTTCTCCGAACTTGCAGTCGCAGGCCAGGTCACGGAGTTCTGCCACAAAGTCGGCGATGCTCTCTCCCTCTCTACGATTCCTGGTGTAGAACCGGTAGCGATGAACGATTTCGGACTCCTTCTGGCTCGAAGTGATTCTTCAGCGTCGTACAAATATCAGCATAGCTTTTTTCCGCTGGCTTCGAAGGAGCCAGCAGGCTGTAGGCCAGGTGAAAGACTTTCTTGCCGCATGCACTCAGCAGAATGGCTCGCTTCTTCGCATCATCTTTGACGTCGTTGGCGACAAAGTACTGCTCCAGCCTTTCTTGATACATATGCCACGGCTCAGAGCCTTCTTCGTATGGGCCGACTAGCCCAAGTGCACTAGCACTCATAGCTGCTGGGCTCTTTTAATTCTCGTCGCCACTGTAATAACTCCACTTGAGCGGTAAGCAAACTCTCAGCCAGAGCGCTCACGTTTATTATATATTTATCAAAGTCAAATCAATGTACATTTGCAACGTACATTAACCAGCAACATGCACGAAGAACGCGGCTCAATTAGTGCAAGCGGACGCTACGCTATCACAGAAGGGATTATAGGGAAGAGATTCTGGGGAAAAGATTATGGGGATAAATTATTGGAAGGAATTATAAGGAAGGGGTTGTAGGGGAGGGATTATACGAAAGGGATTCGATCCAAAGGATAAGAAGAAAAATATTACAGGCAAGCAATTTTAAAGAAACGATTGATAGGACAGGCGTAATAAAGATGTGATTTAGGGGAGAATCGTATGAAAGGGACAATTTTGAAAGAATTAAATCGAAGGGATCCCAGAGAAGGGATTATAGGGAAGATATGATTGCCAATCTTATCAGACAGTGTTAAATCAAAAGTCAAACCTTCCAGCCAGATCCACCAGATTCATCACGGATGACTTGGTCATCTTCTGTCCACCGGCGTTGCTCGTCTTCTGTACAAAGCTGATGGCCACGATGGTGTGGGCTCGACTGCTGGTTGCGTTCATGTTGGTTGCTGCCACGGACCGATTTCTGGAGCCTTCGGCGATTTTTGCTTCAATTTGGGCGTAGCTGCTGACGGGCGCTGATGACAGGCCTTCAACGTAGAAGCCTTTGGTTTGGTGCTGGCGAACTTTTAGGCCACCTCTGGGTGCTTTGGAGGTCACTAGAAGGTCTCGGACGGTCTCGTTGTAGATTTCAATCATGCTGACTGACACCTTGGTAGGGAAGGTGGGGAAAACGCACTACAGTTAAGTTGTTTATCACGTAGCAAATTGGTTGTGTAACTTGTCACCTGTTAGATAGGGGAGTGTGTCACCTGTTAGATAAGAGAGTGTGTCACCTGTTAGATAGGGGAGTGTGTCACCTGTTAGATAAGAGAGTGTGTCACCTGTTAGATAGGGGAGTGTGTCACCTGCTAGGTAATTGAGTGTGTCACCTGTTAGATAGGGGAGTGTGTCACCTGTTAGATAATGGAGTGTGTCACCTGTTAGATAAGGGAGTGTGTCACCTGTTAGATAAGGGAGTGTGTCACCTGTTAGATAAGGGAGTGTGTCACCTGTTAGATAATGGAGTGTGTCACCTGTTAGATAAGGGAGTGTGTCACCTGTTAGATAAGGGAGTGTGTCACCTGTTAGATAAGGGAGTGTGTCACCTGTTAGATAATGGAGTGTGTCACCTGTTAGATAAGAGAGTGTGTCACCTGTTAGATAATGGAGTGTGTCACCTGTTAGATAAGGGAGTGTGTCACCTGTTAGATAATGGAGTGTGTCACCTGTTAGATAAGGGAGTGTGTCACCTGTTAGATAATGGAGTGTGTCACCTGTTAGATAAGGGAGTGTGTCACCTGTTAGATAAGGGAGTGTGTCACCTGTTAGATAAGGGAGTGTGTCACCTGTTAGATAAGGGAGTGTGTCACCTGTTAGATAAGAGAGTGTGTCACCTGTTAGATAATGGAGTGTGTCACCTGTTAGATAAGGGAGTTAGATAATGGAGTGTGTCACCTGTTAGATAGGGGGGTGTGTCACCTGTTAGATAGGGGGGTGGGTCACCTGTTAGATAAGGGAGTGTGTCACCTGTTAGATAAGGGAGTGTGTCACCTGTTAGATAATGGAGTGTGTCACCTGTTATATAGGGGGGGGGTGTCACCTGTTAGATAGGGGGGTGGGTCACCTGTTAGATAAGGGAGTGTGTCACCTGTTAGATAAGGGAGTGTATCACCTGTTAGATAAGGGAGTGTGTCACCTGTTAGATAATGGAGTGTGTCACCTGTTAGATAGGGGGGTGTGTCACCTGTTAGATAGGGGGGTGGGTCACCTGTTAGATAAGGGAGTGTGTCACCTGTTAGATAAGAGAGTGTGTCACCTGTTAGATAATGGAGTGTGTCACCTGTTATATAGGGGGGGGGGGTGTCACCTGTTAGATAGGGGGGTGTGTCACCTGTTAGATAGGGGGGTGGGTCACCTGTTAGATAAGGGAGTGTGTCACCTGCTAGAAAAGAAAGTGTGCCACCTGTTAGATAAGGGAGTGTGTCACCTGTTAGATAAGGGAGTGTGTCACATGTGCACCTGTCACACTGTTATTGTCACCTGTCAAACAGATTATCCCCAGTCAGACTCTAACCTGCCATTCGTCATCCGCGGCAGCGCCGGCTCGCTTCTCATCAATCCCGGCGAACAGCTGCTCGCAGGTGATCGGCACGATGCCCTTGTTGGCTCCGTAGCCAATAATTGAATAAGATTTCCCGCTGCCCGTCTGGCCGTAGGCGAATAGGCTGCAGTTAAAGCCTTGCCACGCGTTGTTGAGTATGCCGCGGCCGAGGTCTTCGAATACTCGTTTCTAGGAAATAAAGATGGTTCTAATTGATGAGTCAGAGAGTGAGTGAATGATTGAATGAGAGATTGAGTCATTGAGTGAGTGACTTAGTGTTAGTGATTTAGTGAGTGAGTGAGTCATTGATTGAGTGAGTGATTAAGTGAGTGAGTGAGTGAGTGATTCAGTGATTGAGTAAGTGAGAGAGTGAGTGAGTGAATGAGTGAGTAAGGGAGTGCGTCATTTAGTGAGTAACTCAGTGATTCAGTAAGTGAGTGAGTCACTGAGTGAGTCATTGAGTGAGTGATTAAGTGAGTGAGTGATAGAGTAAGTGAGTGAGTGAGTGAGTTTGTGTGATTGAGTAAACGCATAAACCATATTCGTTAATATAGTTTTTAATAACAATAAGTCAACGACAATCGGATTAGAAGCCTACCTGGTCCGCATAAACTGGACTATCAGGCTCAAAGTAGCCATCCTGCCTGACCTTGAAACCGTCATGCGACCAATAAGAATAGTCGAAGGCAAACGAATTTTTCTTGCCCTCGGCGCTGGTGATTATTGTCTGGTTGCCTTTCATTTGGATTACCATCTTGCTGTTATGGGCAGTCTCCCGCTCATTGTGCAGTCATCAAATTAATTGTATGGTTAAGGCAAAAAAATATTAGAAAACATTTTTTCATTCGAATAGAAACCACAGGACCAAAGAAGGATCTGCGATTATTTTGCATTCTATTTATAATAAACTTTTTATTCAATTATAAGCTATTACCTAAAAAACGCAGAGCTGAATTTGCAGTAGATTTTTTTGGAATATTATACATTTAAATTAATTTTAGGGACATTATTTTATACTTTCACCTAATACTTCATAAACAACCAAAATATATTTGCCCTGTGAGCATCCCAACATTACAGACAGTGTATCCTGATATTAATCATATTTTTGTTATTTAATTTATATTAAAGGTAATTTTGATAATATCAGACCTTTTTTATGTTACCATTAGTGACTTAATCACTTTTTTATGTGAAAATATTTAGGATGTGATCTCCATATCTGAAAAACTATAGGCATTCTTTTAGCTCTACATTTTAAATACCTATATTTCGTTTTCCTCAGTAAAACATTGAAAAATTTTCCTTGATTTCGAGTTTAGGCAACTTTTGCATTAAACTTTATTAACAGTATTATTTTAATAAAACTATTATTTTTTTCTTCAAAATACAAAATTCAAAGCATACTTCCCAAAAAAGGATATGAATGGCCTCACGCGAACAGCGACTTTTATATTTTCTGCCATTTTAAATCGAATATTAATCTTGAATAGGCGATTTCCGTATGCCGTTAGCTGTTGAGCTGACTGGCACTAACGCAGTTTTTTAATCAACGTACCAATTTTGACTTTGAATATTTTGTTACTACTGAACATAATAATTTTTGAGCGAATTTGCCAAAAAATCCCTTAATAAGACATTTTGTTGCATGATAAATTTCAAATAATATAAAAATTATTAAGACGATTGTTATATACTCGGAAAAAAAGCAGGAGCGTAACTATTTTGTTAATCTAGAAACAATTATAAGTCGTAAGTAAATTAGGAAGTATATTTGTAACAGCTCAGCCTAAGTAAGATTTTAAAGGGAATTTAAAATTTTCTTTTATCATGTACAGTGAGACGATAGGTGGGAGATTTGCGTTGCTGCTGCAGAGTACTCCTTTAGTACATGACCTATGACTAACACGCTAAAAAAACAATCAAACAATTCTAGAACTGTTTAAATTATTTTCGATTTTTGCGTCTTAGCTTTCAATCTCAGACTCGAAACCTGAAACTCATATAAATCATAAAGTTTTGCTTTTGCTTTTTTTAAAACTGCATTTTTTCTGCATTACTAACCTAATTTATTAGGTGTCAGCATGAAAAAACTTAAACAGCTGTGTTTATCATATGTTTAGTACAGTTAGCGGCTCTTCATCATGTGAAGTAGTTCGATAAAATTGAATCCAGGAAGCTTTATGCAGAACGCATGCATGCGCACTGTATGCAGTATGCACTATATGCGCAATACTGTATTTACAAAAAATTAATTATTTGATTACTGCACATTTATGCGTACAGTTACGCTCGTAAGGGCAGTACGCATGCAGACGTAGCACCATGTTTACTCGTAAAGAAGGTGTATAATGAGGCACCGTTTTGAACATGCAGCTTGCATGTATTTGTACCACTTCATCCATCTACTGGTAATCTTGTAGCTTGTTTCTCTGTCTCTGAAGTAGGTATATTTTTCAGTTCCGGATGAAGTACAGACAAGAAAATAAAGCTAATAAGTACATGTGCTTTGATTTTAACTAAAAGATCACACAGCATTTGCTGCACTTAACAAAACCTGTCCCATATAGGTCGTAATGAGGATCAGTTTATACTTCCGTTTACAAAATGCCAGAACGGATCAAGGCATTCGCAGGCTCCAAAAAACTTCGATAAAGGTGATCTGTCGTCAATGTAAGAGTCGAGAATCCTGGCCTTGCTTTCGGCCTCGTTTGGCCCACCGATCCTCCAGACTCCACCGTTGTCGGCGTCAAGGAGGGGCAGCGGCCGGCCGCAGTCAGCCCACACCCAGCTGCCGTTCCCAAGTGATGAAGCGCCCACCCAGATCTGCGTGTCACCAGTCAGACCAGTCGAAGCCCTCACATCAAGGATCTCCTCAACACTACTCAAATCGGCGAGCTTCGTCCGCAGCATGTCCGTCCCGTCCGAGCTCCGACACCTGTGGGCCTGAGTGCTCCAGTCTGCCTCTTCTCTGTTCCCAGCAGCCTTGTACAGCGACGCCTTGAAGGGGCTGCCGCTGTCGCCGCTCTCCCACTTGTAGCCGGCGGGACAGAGTCGGCCCGGCTCGACACCCTCCGACTGCTTGACGAACACTCGGAGCTTCGTTTTCGAACACGAGCCAGTCGGATCGAGCAGCAGCTGGGAGCTGCACGCATCGAACGAGAACAGCAGGCACAGCAGCTTCGAGTCCGAGTCTCGAGCGGTCTCCATGGCGAATGAAGGTACCTCGGAGATGCCCCACAGCGAAAGGCGCAGGTGGCGATGCCGAGTTCGAGCCGCTGGTAGTAGGCAGGGGACACGCAGTTAGAGGTGAGGACGGCGTGGAAGGCGGCTGTGCGGGTGCAGCAGGCGGCAGGGCGGCTCAGCAGCAGCAGCGGCAGCAGCAGTGGCACCAAGACAGAATGCATTTTGCTGAGGTAAGTGAGGTATTGCCCAGCAGCTTGACCTGAGCCATTTGGCGTCCAAGATTTCGGGATAATTCTCAAGCTATTTATATAGTTAGTGACTCCAAGATGGAAATGGAGTAAAATTTCTTGTCTTATTGGACGTTAAAAATGACAGTTCCCAATAAGATTTTTATCAGCATTGAAGGAACGCTTTTAAGTCAGTTGGGTAAAAGCGGTCATGGTAAAAGCAGCATTGTCTTCGGATCAGAGTGACGTCTCATCCAACATTTGTTTTGGCAGGCGTCATTCTTCTCTTAGGCTTCGGCTAAGGAAGACTTTATTTTTTTTTAAATTCAAAAGAAGCCTGCTCACGAAAAGTAAAGCATTAATGTGTATTTGAAATAACATAAAATTTCTGAAAGAAAGACAGATCCCTCGCGTGAGTTATTTTAGGCCATTTATTTGGTTAAAACGCGTTATGTTTCTCTTCCATCATTTGCTAGTCAATCATTCAACTTTGAAAAATTTATTATTTTTAGAGGATTAGAGCTTTGTCGGAATGTTACATCGCGTCCTAGCAAATGCGCCTATTTAAAGCGCTGCCGAGCGCGCTCGAAGGACCAGACGTTCTGAAGGTTCGGAGTGACGCTCTGGAGACTCTGAGGTGATATCGGTCCCCGCTCTGTCACACTCTGACAGCCCGTTCAGACGGCCCCTTAGTTCATTGAGATTAACATCTTCCCTTTAGTCAGCAACTCCCCCTAAAGTTGTCAGCGATCAACAACATCGATCAGCTTCATCACGGTTAACATCAGTCGCTCTTTTCAGCACAGCTAGAGAACAGCTGCTACAGTCCAATCGTCGAGATTAGGCGAGAGCGACACGTACTAACGGTCGAGTTCGAGATCTACCTCGATCCCTGTGGAGTTTCAGACGGTCTAAAGTGTAATAATCTGATTGGTCTGGTGAGAGGTCACTTGATCTTGCCTAGTCTAGATCGGTCCCCTATCTTAGAAGCTTAATAGGAATTGGCGCATTTTTCTCATTACTTATTTTGTGCTGATTTAGGACAGTAAATATTAAGTAGTCATAATATATCGCTAAAAGTAGTTCATTGCTCTGATCATCGTAGGCATGGAAAGTGATTAGGTGTGAAAGCTAAATACTTCAATTCAGTTTTTATACTCTTTTTGACTCTTTATTTACTCGCCATGCTGGCTCTGATGAGCAGCTAAATTAGTTGGCGCCGGTCATGGTGGACCAAAGGCGGACCAGCCATGCAGTCAGTCAGTCAGTAATCCATGCGATCAGAGTCCCGATTAAGGACTCAGCTTCGGCTGTACTTTAGTGCAGTTCGGGGCGGCGCGGCAGCCAAATTATTAATTTAACTTAATGTAATCTTTAGAGTAGTTAGGGCGCGCTTTCGGAAGAGTCTAATTAGGTCATTTCAGCGCTTTGCGGCAGTTAGTTAAAGCATCGAGGCTAAAAGCTGGGATATTCCCTATCCACTCCTCTTAGTAATATAATAGTGCATTTCCGAGTCCACATAATCCGATCCATGCAAGAACCCCCTGCACAAGTCCTCTCTGAGCCTGCCTTGGTCATGCGATCTAGTCCCTGCAGTGTCCCTTAGTCGGCTATGACTTCGAGATTGACAGCTAAAAGACACTAGTTGTAGGTGGAAATCAGGCCTCAATTAGTCGGGAACTTGGTTTCGATAGGGCTGTTTGGTGATGCAGTCCACACAAGTTGGTGGCGGCGGGGCTGTCAGCTTCCCTCGGGGGTCGGCGGCTCTCTACCTTTCTTTATCTCCGTGTCTGTCTCTGCTCGTCACATCAACTCTGATATCCTTGAGGCTGACCTCGAGATCGGGAATGGGAGGCCAGAGTTGTCGATTTAGGCAATAAGATCGGCGCTATGAGGCTGCGTCGGTAAAACGACCAGGTCGAAACCCAACATGTATAGTAAATCCATTTTCGTTGTAGTTCAGTGTACGAACTACAGTAACAGCACGCTCACAGGGTCACAGGTAACACAAGTAAGAAGCACACAATAATAGCTCTCATCCTACTTTCAATAGAACGATCATCGTGGCTGCTCATGCTGCTTATTATTGCTTTGAAATAAAATGACTCTTACATATCGATAAAAATACTGGGGAAAAAAATCCCAATGTCTTCAGGGTGCAGTTCACTTTACTTGGTATAGCGGTTTATTACTGTATTGAGTTGCATCAAATAAAATTCTGGACGAAGTACCCGAACGGATCGATGCATTCGCAGGCTCCGAAGTAACTCTGTGAAGCATGCCAATCGTACAGAGCCGAGTTAAATATCCTGGCCTTGATGCTTTGATCAGAAGCATCGTTTGGCTCTCCGGGGCTCCAGATGCCGCCATTTTCGATGTCCTGCAGCGGCAGCGCCAGTCCGCAGTCAGCCCACGACCAGCTACCGTTGCCAAGGGATGAAGCGCCCACCCAGATCTCTTTGCTGTTTGTCAGACCAGTCGAGGCCATCAAATCTTCGAGCTCCTCGACGCTGCTGAGGTCGGCTAGCTTCGTCAGCAACAGTTCATTCATGTGGCTCCGACACCTGTCGGCCTGGGTGTTCCAATCGCCTTTCTGCCCGTTTCCAGCAGCCTTGTACAGCGACCCCTTGAAGCGGCTGCCGCTGACGCCGCTCTTCCACTTGTAGCCGGCGGGACAGAGTCGGCCCGGCTCGACACCCTCCGACTGCTTGACGAACACTCGGAGCTTCGTTTTCGAACACGAGCCAGTCGGATCGAGCAGCAGCTGGGAGCTGCACGCATCGAACGAGAACAGCAGGCACAGCAGCTTCGAGTCCGAGTCTCGAGCGGTCTCCATGGCGAATGAAGGCACCTCGGAGATGCCCCACAGCGAAAGGCGCAGGCGGTGATGCCGAGGTTGAGCCGCTGGTAGTAGGCAGGGGACACGCAGTTGGAGGTGAGGATCGGGTGGAAGGCGGTTCGCTGGGTGCAGCAGGCGGCAGGGCGGCTCAGCAGCAGCAGCAGCAGCAGATGGGTGACAAACGTGTGTGGGCACATCTGGCTCAGGATCGAAAATTATTGCTTGGTCTTTTGACTAATACGAAAGATCTAGGTACACTGAAGGCGTTAAATTATCGCGCTTATTTAAAAAAAATACGTTTGTACAGCAGCTCGGTTACCTCTGGACTGAGTTCCTTTGTCGTTTAGAGTTGAAATATTCTCCTGTTGTTCTCCTCGATGTTTTGTTGGCTTTTTATCGTTAAAATCTGCAGTGTTAAGTCGATAATCATTCAGAGTATTAGTTCCTGACATTAAGTGCCATCGAGCTGCTTGATGCTCAAGAGGCTGTCCCAAGGAAGCATTTTGTCTTTTCTCCTTGTTCGAGAACAATGAGAATTGAAAGAATGAGCTTGCTGCAGCTGAGGAGCAAGGCCTGGTGATGAACATCAGTGCAAGCAGTTTTTGTAATCTACTTTAGAAATCCTTTCTTTAACAACTTGATGCTTCAAGCTCTTAAAGTAGAAAATGCGTTGAATGACATGGTAACTTTTAGTGGAGATTGTTCAATGTTAGAATCATAGTTTGCCTACTCTTCCTTATGCTTCAAGTCAAGCCCCTGTTGGCGTGTAGCTTAGCTTAATGCGAGAAAAACTTGGAGCCGTGCGCGTCCGAGGATCCAGAGCACCACGTGACGGAATTTGACAGTTAGACTGAAAACTTATAATAGTTGGGTTATGACTAACACACTGATTCTTCCGCTACTTGAGGAACACTCGCAGCTTCGTGTTGCCGCAACCCGCACCGCGGCAGGGGCGCGCAGTTGAAGATGTTGATCGGACAGAAGGCGGCTCAGCAGTAGCAGAGGGGCAACCTAGTAAGAATGAATTTTGCTGTGAACACTGAATTTCCTAGCTAATTTGACTGAGCAGTGCGTCTTCTTTTAGTTTAGGACCAACGACGACTTTATTTTCGTAGTTAACCTAAACGTTCAAATCAGCCTATTGACGAATTGTATCAATATTTATTCGTAAAAACTCGAAAATTTCCATTCTTTCGACTAAAAAACGATAAAAAAGCGGGGACTTAGCGAAATTATAACCGCACAAAAAATTTTCCGTCCAATTCCAAAGAGCATTTTTTAGTTAAAAACTCCACCAGTAATTGTTTCGTTACCATGCCGAAGAAAAACTTAGCTGACGTTAAACTACGAGTACTTAAAGTTTCAGTTGCCTTAAATTTTTTCTCTTTACCGTTTCTTTTCAAGTTTCGTTAATTTGTTATTTTATTTAGCTCCATTGATTTAAAAACCCCTTTCTAAGAAATTTCAGCATCCGCTTATACAGTGCAACTAGCTTAATGGTACGGGATTACTTTGACGGGGGTTAAGCATCATGTTTTTCATGTCATGTTTTTTCTTTGAAGCTCTCTTAAAGCTTAAAAATATTTATTAGAATTTTTTCAACTGTTTTCTGCGTTCAGTTTTGTCTAAATAAAAACTTCGCACACTAGCTTTTCGGTAAACTGTGAAAATCTAGCATTTAATGCAACCTAATTCCTAATGGAGATTAATATCTTAGAATAATAATTGCGAAATTGCGCTTAATTTCATAAACTACTGTCCTGGTATTTGTTGCGATAAAAACATAAAAACTTAGAGTCTTTAGATGTGCCCCGTGAGTGCCCCGTGAGTGACCAGCTCACTATTGCTCTAGCTCATCTGGTTCAGGAAAAAAGAGGCTGAGTTTCAGTTTGACGCTGAAAATATACGTACGACTGTGAATTAGGTTAAAACTTCAAGGTTATTTCTAGCCGCAGGCCGACGAAGTCATGCTGAGAAAAGCCCAGTCAAGTGATCAGCTCACTACTACTTTGCAAAGTACCAGAACGGATCGAGGCATTCGCAGGCTCCGAAAAACTCTCTCGAAGCATCCCTGTCGTCCAGAGCTGAGTCGACAATTCTTGCTTTGTTATTGGCATGGTCGGATTCATCGGGACCGCCTGACTTCCAGACTCCACCGTAGCTGTTGCTGGCGAGCAGCAGCGGCCAGCCGCAGTCAGCCCACGACCAGCTGCCGTTGCAAAGGTATGAAGCGCCAACCCAGATCTCTTTGCTGTTTGTCAGCCCAGTCGAGGCTCTCACGTCCTTGATCTCCTCGACGTTGCTGAGGTCGGCGAGTTTCGTCAACGGAATGTCCGAGCTGCTCACGTGAGTCCGACACCTGTCGGCCTGGGTGTTCCAATCGCCTTTCTGCCCGTTTCCAGCAGCCTTGTACAGCGACCCCTTGAAGCGGCTGCCGCTGACGCCGCTCTCCCACTTGTAGCCGGCGGGACAGAGTCGGCCCGGCTCGACACCCTCCGACTGCTTGACGAACACTCGGAGCTTCGTTTTCGAACACGAGCCAGTCGGATCGAGCAGCAGCTGCGAGCTGCACGCATCGAACGAGAACAGCAGGCAGAGCAGCTTCGAGTCCGAGTCTCGAGCGGTCTCCATGGCGAAGGCTCGGCACCTCGGAGCGTCCCGACAGCGAGCGGCGCAGGTGGCGAAGGCCGACTCGAAGTGGGGTCCGACGCTCAGAGCCGTGTAGTAGGCAGGGGACACGCAGTTGGAGGTGAGGACGGCGTGGAAGGCGGCTGTGCGGGTGCAGCAGGCGGCAGAGCGGCTCAGCAGCAGCAGCAGCAGCAGCAGAGGGGTAACCAAGGCAGAATGCATATACTGTTAGCGCTGAAGTTGCTAGCTAGCCATGCCTTGCATTAAGCGAAAGACGATTTGCTAGATTTTTAATGTCATATTTTTTGTCGGAACGAGCAATTTCCTGCTTTTAGCAAAGGCTTGTCAATCAGTTGAGTGTCCCATGCTCAGAAAGATTTTGGGCCGACCACTAAAATAAAGACCAAGTGAAGGTTTATTTTTCTTGCTGGCATATACGCAATCATTTTCAGGCTGAGAGCTCGTAGTTTGATAGAAGAAGTTTTGAAATAAGTAAAACGTTCCAGTTAATGGCTTAGGAGTAAACTCCACGTCAAACCATGAATCTCACTTGTCAGTCATTCAAATCACCCAGAGTTTGTTGAGCGTGTATTCAAAGAACCGACTAATTTTGGGGCAGTTTTTTTTCTCGCTGAGTTGAATGAAACTTTCCCGGCATGAGTGACGTCCTGAATGGCTATGAATCAACTCTATGCAATCCATCATTGCCTCGGCATTTAGGGATCCGAGAATTCTAAAATCCGCTGTTTTCGAGCGCTGTAGTGTCCTGCCCTATCAAATTTTTTTTCAGCTCGTTTTTCTCTTGTTGATCGCCCAAACCAAGAACTAATTGAAAAACCGAAAATATCCCAGGGAACACTTAATTAACTCCGACTCCTCCACGCCCTCGCTTGACGATTGAGTTCGGACCGGAAGATTCTGTCACGCTGAGGAGGCAGTTGGGCCGCCAAGGCAGCATATTGCAGTATTCGCGCTAACGTTACTAAACTTGAACAATACTAATAAACATCATTATAACAGTGGATTGTGATCTGAAATTCCTAAATTTCTAGTGGTCACTAACAGGCAGAGCGAACGGCTTCCGTGGCGAAGGCCCCGGCACCTCGGAGCAGCAACACAGAGAAAGGCGCAGGAGGCGATGCTAAGGTTCGCTTATCAACAGCAGCGACATCAGCAGCAGGGGAACAAGTATGCGTGGGGACATGCGTTTTCCCAGGGTTGAGCTCTGCCGAAAGATGTGCTCCTGTGCGTGTTAACTAAGAGTTCTTGCCAGCTCACAGGGCCGTTACTGTATGTATTTGATTAGAACCCAAGTAAGATCATCGGAAACTTCCAACAGAGTAGGTAATGCAATCACATATATGCAACTGTCCGATATTATTCTATAGAAATAAGCCTGTTACGAGTAGAAATACAATTTTCACACCTATTTATTAAGTAGAAATAGAAGATCCAAAGGTGCACTCGAAGACTCAAATGTCTGCAAAGGAGGCTTATGCACATTGTTCTTAGATTCCTGATTGTCATCTCAGCCAGCAAACTCAGTGTTACACAAATCTTTAATTACTCCGCTATGAAATACCAGAATGGATCGAGGCATTCAAAAGCTCCGAAAAAATCAACCGATTGTGTCTTGTCGTCAAGATGCGATTCCCGAATCCTGGCGCGGTTGTTGACATCATTTTGTTGGTTCGGCAGATTTGCTCCCCACACTCCGCCATTGCTAACATCCAGCAGCGGCAGCAGCGAGCCGCAGTCAGCCCACATCCAGCTCGAGTTGCACAGAACGGAAGCACCGACCCAGATTTCACTTGCACCAGTCAGACCAGTGGAGACCCTCACGTCATGGATCTCCTCGACGCTGCTCAGGTCGGCGAGCGTTGTCAGCAACATTTCATTCCTGCGGCTCCGACACCTGTCGGCGTGCGAGCTCCAATTACCTTTCTGCCCATCTCCAGCCGCCTTGTACAGCGACGCCTTGAAGCGGCTGCCGCTGACGCCGCTCTCCCACTTGTAGCCGGCGGGACAGAGTCGGCCCGGCTCGACACCCTCCGACTGCTTGACGAACACTCGGAGCTTCGTTTTCGAACACGAGCCAGTCGGATCGAGCAGCAGCTGCGAGCTGCACGCATCGAACGAGAACAGCAGGCACAGCAGCTTCGAGTCCGAGTCTCGAGCGGTCTCCATGGTGAAGGCTCGGCACCTCGGGGCATCCCGACAGCGAGCAGCGCAGGTGGCGAAGGCCGACTCGAAGTGGGGTCCGACGCTCAGAGCCGTGTAGTAGGCAGGGGACACGCAGTTGGAGGTGAGGACGGCGTGGAAGGCGGCTGTGCGGGTGCAGCAGGCGACAGGGCGGCTCAGCAGCAGCAGCGGCAGCAGCAGCGGAACAAGTTCTCGAGCTTTCATCTGGCCCAGAACGGCAGGGTTGTAGTCTTGGCTTTAGGCTTTCACTTTTGAGGTTGGTGAGCTGTTTAAGCTGCCTTGATTTTGCTGTTTAAATAGCGCAATGAGAAGCGTTTTTCTGCACAACAATTTTCATTTTTAACGATAGAAGCCAGTTTTTTCTGCATTATTTCAGGCACGCAGTTACTCTTGAGTTTTACAAACAGCTTTAACAGCTTGTTGAGTCAAGTATCAATTAGGCACAAGTTTTTGAGCTTGAGTGTGTTGGGTGACTTGGGGATTGTTTAGCTCTCTGGTAACGAGATTGCTGGCTTGATTTTTTCTGTGCGAAAAGAGGAATTTGTGTTTCAGAAAAGATAGGGATGTTAGAGAAGCACAGCTGAGTGGTTTAGTGTTCAAGAAGGAGCTCGTCAGCTTGAGGATGGGAAAACTTGAAGAATTCAAAATCCACAAGAATGCTTTGACAGCAACTGGCTACTCCACTTGTGACGGTTGACTGTGAGCAGAACAAGTGTAAAGAGAGACTACATTTGAATTTTTTATGCACTTTAAGTGTAGAACTGATGAGCTTTGTTGCTTTTGGATTAGAGCATCTAAGCTATACCTTGCTGAACCTTCTTTAGCTTCAAGCACTCTGCTGCTTCTATGCTGTCCGTTTAAAATTGACTTTTTCAAATTGATTTCACCTCCTTGATCAAATATGGTTTGGGTTATCCATGATTGTATGAGATCTTTTCTGGCAAAAATCGTTTCTTTGAGATAGGAATCGAACCCATGACCTTGCTGTCAAGAGAAAGACGTCATTATCAAAGGCTTAGAATCCTTCTGTAGGACTTAGGCGCTAGCGTGAAAGGTGATGAGTAATTTATGGATCTAAAAAAAGCTAATTTTTCCAAGGAAATTATAATCCAGCATTTCGCATAAGCTACTAAAAGCAATCTATAAAACATTTTTCGGAATAATTGATCAAATTGAATGCTCGCGGAAATTCAGCTATACAAGAATATGGACAGCTCGTGGATGAGTTTGCGTATGGATGCTTATTATCAAATCGACTTCATGCAATCGGTCTTTTTTTCTTCTTTGCCAGCTGTTTATTTTCAAACAAATTGGAAATGTCTGGTAGATAGTTTTCTTTGTTTTTCCTATCGCTGGTTTTTAAGATCAACAACATCGATTTGGCATGCTGAGGAGAGCCGGAGACTTGGAGAGCAAAACCGGCTCAACAAAGGATCCATTCGAGTGTAAAGCTCGTTGCAAACCGGATTTGAGAAAGTAAAAGTCCAAGAGCAAATCAAACGCTGAAGAGGGGAGAAAAACTTGGGTTAGGTCTTAGCCAGGGGATATTGTAGATAGGAAAACTGTAATAGTCTTCCAAAACAAACCTTACTTGAGGCTAAAATTACGCTAAGATTTTTCAGAGCTTCATACACTCCAATGAAATCAATAGAAAAAAAATCAAGATTTCTTTTAATTCTCGCCGTTAAGAACAGTGGAGTCCCTCACGTCTTCAAGCTCGTCAAAATTGCTCGAATCTGTAAGCTGCGTACGCGGAATGTTTGTCTCCTAGAATTGGGACTTAATCTCACGAAATTTCGGTGATGCGACAAAGGCAATAATAAAATTCCAAAAGTTAGTTTTGTAAGATTTATGGTTTAATTGAAAGCCAATTCACAATTTTCGAATTTAGATATTCTCTTCCCGATGGTGAAAAATTTTATTTTATGGCTATTTTATGGCTGGCCCTTAATGGGAATTGAAGAGTTTGAGAAACTCCATAATGAAGATTTCATTGCTATCGACGTAGTTCATAGAAAAGAATCAATATTTAATTTAATTCGGCCAAGAAAGCGACGTACGCATGCCTTGAATTTGAAAACCAGTAAGTGCTCACTACTATAGTGCGAAAAAATACCAGAATGGATCAAAGCATTCGCAGGCTCCGAAAAACTCTCTCGAAGCATCCCTGTCGTCCAGTCGTGAATAGACAATCCGAGCTCGGCTGTTAGCATTGCCTGCTTCATCGGGGCCACCCAACTTCCAAACTCCGCCATTTTCGACGCTTAAGAGAGGCAGCGGCCAACTCAGTCAGCCCACACCCAGCTGCCATTGCCAAGGGATGAAGCGCCCACCCAGATCTCATTGCCGTTAGTCAGACCAGTCGAGGCCATCAAATCTTCGAGCTCCTCGACGCTGCTGAGGTCGGCTAGCTTCGTCAGCAACAGTTCATTCATGTGGCTCCGACACCTGCTGGCCTGGGTGCTCCATTTTGCCTTTTCTCCGTTTCCAGCAGCCTTGTACAGCGACGCCTTGAAGCGGCTGCCGCTGACGCCGCTCTCCCAATTGTAGCCGGCGGGACAGAGTCGGCCAGGCTCGACACCCTCCGACTGCTTGACGAACACTCGGAGCTTCGTTTTCGAACACGAGCCAGTCGGATCGAGCAGCAGCTGCGAGCTGCACGCATCGAACGAGAACAGCAGGCAGAGCAGCTTCGAGTCCGAGTCTCGAGCGGTCTCCATAGCGAAGGCTCGGCACCTCGGAGCGTCCCGACAGCGAGCAGCGCAGGTGGCGAAGCCCGACTCGAAGTGGGGTCCGACGCTCAGAGCCGTGTAGTAGGCAGGGGACACGCAGTTGGAGGTGAGGACGGCGTGGAAGGCGGCTGTGCGGGTGCAGCAGGCGGCAGGGCGGCTCAGCAGCAGCAGCGGCAGCAGCAGAGGCACCAATGCAGAATGCATTTTGCTGTTAGCACTGAATTTCCTATAACTGGCTTTGCTTTGCATCAAGCAATAGACAATTACCTAGAATTTTAATTCTATATTTTAAGTCGTAGCGGGCAATTTCCTGCATTTAGCTCTGACCTGTCAATCAGCCGAACGTCCCACGCTAAGATAGATTTTTTGGGGTCCGTTAAAAGCAAATCAAAGGAAGGCTACATGTAATTTTATAGTCTGGCTTTAGATAAACATTATTAAGCTAGTTGGATAATGCCAATCTATAATTTTTTACTCGCTTTATGATTTGGCTGAGTTTGTGAAGCCATTCAGACCTAGAAATTTCGCATCAACAATTAGATGACTGATTTTTAAGTCTAGCTCATCCGTTTTGTGAATATAAACTCTTGTTTTGAAATAAAAAGAATCAGAGATCTCACGAGAATGGGTACTGTAATTATTAATATATTTTTGTTCACACCAAAAAGTCCCGTTTTAACTTACTCACAGCCTCATAAAATTCCGATCTGAAACACACTATAGAAGTCTCAAAACTGGGTCTTACTGGGCCACTGACTTATACTGGTTTCAATAACATCTGAAGGTTATGTGAGACGAAAACAGAGATAAGTAGCGACGTCTAATGTCGTCTGCTAAGATACTATTTTAGCTTTGATCTGTCTGATGTCTATGTAGCTCGTATGTTGAAAGGTATTTGCTACGCAAGCACTGCATTGAAGTACCAGAATGGATCGATGCATTCACAGGCTCCAAAGTAACTGGTTGCACCGTGTATATCGTACAGTGCTGAATTGTGTATTCTGGCCTTGATGCTCCTGTCGGAAGGCACCTCGCTTGGTTCTCCTAGGTACCAGATTCCGCTATCAGCAGTCGTCTGTAGCGGCAGCGGCCGGCCGCAGTCAGCCCACACCCAGCTGCCGTTCCCAAGTGATGAAGCGCCAACCCAGATCTGCGTGTCACCAGTCAGACCAGTCGAGGCCCTGACATCAAGGATCTCCTCAACACTGCTCAAATCGGCGAGCTTCGTCAGCAGCATGTCCGTCCCGTTCGAGCTGCTTAAGCGGCTCCGACACCTGTGGGCCTGAGTGCTCCAGTCTGCCTCTCCTCCGTTCCCAGCAGCCTTGTACAGCGACGCCTTGAAGCGGCTGCCGCTGACGCCGCTCTCCCACTTGTAGCCGGCGGGACAGAGTCGGCCCGGCTCGACACCCTGCGACTGCTTGACGAACACCCGGAGCTTCGTGTTGGCGCAGCCTCCACTCCCACTAGGCTCATCCCACGAGCTGGGATCTAGCAGCAGCTGCGAGCTGCACGCATCGAACGAGAACAGCAGGCAGAGCAGCTTCGAGTCCGAGTCTCGAGCGGCCTCCATAGCGAAGGCTCGGCACCTCGGAGCGTCCCGACAGCGAGCAGCGCAGGTGGCGAAGGCCGACTCGAAGTGGGGTCCGACGCTCAGAGCCGTGTAGTAGGCAGGGGACACGCAGTTGGAGGTGAGGACGGCGTGGAAGGCGGCTGTGCGGGTGCAGCAGGCGGCAGGGCGGCTCAGCAGCAGCAGCGGCAGGAGCAGGGGAACAAGCGTGTGTGGGGACATCTTGCTCAGGATGGAAGATGCTGAGTAGGATGCTGAAGATTTGGATTCGCTTAAGGCCTTTTATCCTTGACAGTGCAGCTACAATATTCTTTTAACAATGTGTTTGGTAGGCCGGTAGAGGAAGAGGTACCTGCTGAGTGAATTCCTTTATTGTTTTATAAAGCGAACGTACGAGTATTGTGACACATTTCGAGGGATTTTCTTTGAAAAAAATTGCTTTTAGTCGAGTATCAACCAGAGGATAAGCCTTTCTGATAGGAGTATCAGTGAGCTTGTTTCGATTGAGGGAAGCTCAATGCAGCATCTTAATAATGTTGCAGGAGAGCATGAGAATTTGAAGGAGCACGACTTGAATGGTTCATCTTCAAGTGTCAACAACTGGTTGGTTTAGAACTACTGAATGGAAAAAACTCTCAGCTTAAAATCGATAAGCGGAAAGACTTTGGTGAAATCCTTGTTCACCTAATCTTTCTTTGCTCCGATGCAAACGTCTGCTTGCTTTGTTGAACCTGCGCACCGTAAGGTGCAAGTTTGCTTCTCGCGTTGACTTCAGCGTGATCGCATGAGCCTCAAAAATTCTCAAAATTAATCTATTTATCTTCACAGGTACTATTTGAATCTTTCCATTGGGTCCGTAAACGACGTGCAAAACCACCTTAAAATTACCCAGGAAATCTCACAAGTTATTGATATGTACTACACGTGTGAGAGATAAAAATGGACAGATTAATTGTAGTCGTGAGATAAATAAAAGAAGATTAAACAACAGGTATATAAAGTTAAAAAGGGGTGTGTAAATCGTACAAATTCAATCAATTACCATTAAGCAACCTCGAAAAATGTTTAGTAGGCCATTCAACCGATCAGTGAATGCAGTATCTGCAGAATAATAAGCATAGAGGAAATTGGGTGATTTATTTTGTTCTGAAAATTCCTGGATGCCAAGACAATTCAAGACGGTACGTATTACTCATGATAATATTGTTAAGTAGTAGAAGGAGTAAATCAAGTAGATTTCCACTAAAACATTATTGACAGTTGCAACTTAAATTTTGGCAGTAATGCCTTCGCTCAGCACCAGCTCCGGAGTTCTCCAAGGTGACCCGCTGTCGCCGCTGCTCTTCATTCTTGTCGTCAACTACGTGCCGCGCCGAAGGAGGATAGCTATACGCTCGTCCCACTCTGATGCTCCAGCCGCGGTACTGTTTCTCTTCCAGCCATGTTGTATGTCGATGAAATCGCTCTGCTGTGCTGCAATTACCCAGCTGCCGTCCAGAGTTCGTTCTCAAGACTCTGTGAGGAGAGTGCCGGAGTTGGATTGCGAATCAACGCGTGCAAGACAGAGGTACTGCCGTAGGCACCCGATACTGCACCAATCCTAACCTTGTACGATGGGGGCGCCAGATGGCTTCCTCGTGCTGAGCCCTGACTCCATCATCGCTGAACAAAAGTCGCAGCTGCTTTTTTCAACTCAGCTGCCAAAGACTTTGTTGCCTTGTTGCCTGCCTTCGAGCTCCTCAACATTGCTCAGATCGGTGAGCTTCGTCAGCAACACGTTCACTGCTCACGCGGCTCCGACACCTGTGGGCCTGGGTGCTCCAATTGCGTGTCTGCCCGTTTCCAGCAGCCTTGTACAGCGAGGCCTTGGCGCAGCCAACGCCTCCGGACGTGTTGGGATCGAGCAGCAGCCTTGAGCTGCACGCATTGAACGAGAACGAGAACGAGAGAACGAGGGTGCAGCAGGCGGCAGGGCGGCTCAGCAGCAGCAGCAGGGAAGTGCGTGTGGGGACATCAGGGTGAGAATGGAGTATTTTGATTTCTGTGCTGAGTAGGATGCTGAAGATTTGGGTCTAATATCCTTGCCTTTTATCCTTGCCAGTTGTAGGTAGTTAAGCAGGGATAGGATAGCTACGGTTTGAAAAAGTATTCTTGTTTCGAGCAAGAGGCTATTCGTTTGTATAATTTGTTTATCGTCCTGAGTCGAGTGAGTATGATGGAAAGAAAAATTTTTAGGATCGATTAGCAGTTAGCCGCTGGGGATTGCAACAGCCCTCTGCTAAGAAATATTTTTTTAACTTGGAACTTTTCCGTTTTAGAACAAAAGCTCGACTGATAAAAACAGGCTTTGCAGTTGAGTAGCTGTGAATTTTTTAGGCAAACGAGTTGAGAAACCCATTGAACCTGTTGACTTAAGAAGGCTCCTTGTGAAAATTTTTATGAAGCTTCCAAACCCTAGACACGGCCAACGTTGGGGCTCAGGACGCCCTTTTCGGAGCTAATGGTGATAAACTGGGTATCACCCTGGGCCACGGATTGAACCTCTCTGCAAAATTAACTAGAAGTTTAAGACAGACAATGCAGGTTCTCACTGCGAATCTGCAGAGTTAAGGAAAGCTATTTGTGCTGAAAAATTTATTTCAGTATGGACGCTGATACACACATGTCACAAGCTTTCCAACCTGCAATATAATCAGCTCACTACTTCAGTGCAAAGTACCAGAACGGATCAAGGCATTCACAGGCTCCGAAATACTGATATGAAGCACGCTTGTCATCCAGCCCCGAACCGAGCATTCTTGCTTTGTTATTGAAATGATATGGTTCATCGGGCCTGCCTCGCTTCCAGACTCCGCCCTTGTGAGCCTCCAGGAGCGGTAGCGGCCAGTCGCAGTCAGCCCACGTCCAGCTGCCTTTGTGGAAACTCGAGGCGCTCACCCAGATTTCCTTGTTGCCGGTGAGACCAGTCGAGGCCCTCACGTGTTCGAGCTCCTCAACACTGCTCAAATCGGCGAGCTTCGTCAGTGGAATGTCTGTCCCGTCCGAGCTCAAGCGGCTCCGACACCTGTGGGCCTGAGTGCTCCAGTCTGCCTCTTCACCGTTCCCAGCCGCCTTGTACAGCGACGCCTTGAAGCGGCTGCCGCTGACGCCGCTCTCCCACTTGTAGCCGGTGGGACAGAGTCGGCCCGCCTCGACACCCTCCGACTGCTTGACGAACACTCGGAGCTTCGTTTTCGAACACGAGCCAGTCGGATCGAGCAGCAGCTGCGAGCTGCACGCATCGAACGAGAACAGCAGGCAGAGCTGCCGGTCCGAGCCTTCGGTCGGCTCCATGGCGAAGGCTCGGCACTTCGCAGCGGTCGCGCAACGGAAGGCGCAGACGGCGATTCCGAGGTCGAGTCGCTTCGCTGGTAGTAGGCAGGGGACACGCAGTTGGAGGTGAGGATTGGGTGGAAGGCGGTCCGCTGGGTGCAGCAGGAGGCATGGCGGCTCAGCAGCAGCAGCGGCAACAGCAGTGGAACAATGTTGTGAGAGAGCATCTCTAGTCTTAAGTTCAAACAGGCTCAAATTACACAGTTTTGCGAAGCAATTGCAATAGAATGTGACAATGCTTCCTAAAACCTCTCGGTTTTCTTCTTGGTTTACATGGTTTCGATTCCAATTAACAGTTCACATCATTAAAAAGTGTCTGTCAAGATGGAGGCACTTTTTGCAGAGCAATTATTCAGCTTGTTTAGCAGATGATTTTTTTGAGCGTTTTAATTGGACAATTTTCAGAGTGGGTCACAGCAAGGTTCTTTGACGGAGACTGCTGGCGGAAGATTCTAAAATTATTATTGCAGGAAGATCATGAGTTGTATTGAGGATATTGTTCGTATCACTACTTATTAGCGTTTTGTGAGTAGTCAAATTGGCTAAATCTTACTAGCAACAGAAAAAATTAGACACCCGACATTTCGACCAGACGTGCTAGCTGCGCGGTGCATCTGAGGGCTGTGTGGGTGTGTGTGTGTGTGTGTGTGTGTGTGTGTGTGTGTGTTTGTGGGATTCTCGTGAGACATCAGTGTTGTGTGTGTGGAATTTTAGTGAGACTGCAGCGTGTGTGTGGGATTCTAGTGAGACTTCAGTGTGTGTGTGTGTGGGATTCTATTGAGACTTCAGTGTGTGTGTGTGTGGGATTCTAGTGAGACTTCAGTGTGTGTGTGGGATTCTAGTGAGACTTCAGTATGTGTGTGTGTGTGTGTGTGTGTGTGTGTGTGTGCACAGCTGCTCAGCCTGACGGGCTGGAGGGGCTGCAACAGCCACACTAAATTTACCCAGCTCAAACTGGTACCCGATCTCAGCTGGGTGGACTGAAGCAATGCAGGATTAAGTGGCCTAGTGCAATGATGGTACAAATTGTCTCGTAGAGCTGGGGCTCGAACATACGACCTTCCGGTCATAAAGCAGGCGCCCTAGCCGTTGAGGCTACAAGTCCCCAGAAAAATAAAGTGATGGTCTGAAATCGGAAAAAAAGTCATTGGACAGACCAGTTAAATCAAGAATATTTAGTATTAAAATACATTTTTAGGTTTTTGACGTAATACAAATAGATACCCTCCCTTTGTTTTGATGATTGCATATTAATTACGCTTAGCTAATGAACATCATCAAGATTTTTCCGTCACTTCGTCACTTCTGACGCGAATTTAATTATCAAAAATGCACTTCTGACCGATCAAAAAAACGAGTAGCTCGAGGACAAAAAAAGAAATTGGATTAGTACCGATCAAGGGCAAGAAGTAGATAATTGTCAAAAGGTGAAAAAGATTATTACCTAAGTCTATTTGAATTCCGTATCAAGCGGTAGAAATTAACCAAAGACTAGCTAGATGGATTTGAAGTTCGCACCAATGTCATCGCTCATTTTTCGCTCAAAGATAGTCATTCAGTGCGAAATCAACCAGGCAGAGATTAGCGATATATAAATAATTAAAAAACCCTCAAAATCCAAGCAAAGAGAAACATTTTTTTGTATGTAATTAACTCGCAACGAGCGCGTGACTCATCAACAGTGATATAGTTACTTGGGATTTGAGACTTGGCGTGCGGATTCAATGTGGGAAGATATCCGTGACATTGGATAATGTTAAGATAATGCGATGAGCAGTATATCCAAACCTGTTTAGAATGCTGGGAAACTCAATCCAGTCTATCTCTCCATATGAAAGGAATTTGAGTGCAACAGATCTCTGTCAACAAATCCATCAACTCTTTCTCCGCATACTGTGCTTAAAAGTTCACCGAGAAGGAATTTTATATAACTTTTTTCTCTTTCAATAGTGGAAAGCCAAAACAAAATCCCTATTAGAGCGGGGGACTAACTGCAAAAATGATTGATTGTCTGGATTAAAGACTTAATATTTGGTATAAATATTGGTACGGTTTCGGTTAAAAAACTAAACACATTCGCGTGACTAAATGGCTAATTGGTTGAAATTCAACAGTTGTATTGCAAAATAGTTGATCAACACGTACGCTTTCAAATTTGACGCTTATTTTTGTTTTTCCTTAGTTTTTATTGTTTTATTTAAAGTTAAAAAATACGCTCACAAACAGATTCAAATACATGTATTTTTACAAAATAGAATGATCAGTGTTCTGTTTTTTTAAGTGGTATTATTGATGATTATACAACAACAACAACAACAACAAAGGGGGCCAGTGGCTCGGCGGTCTAGCGCGTCTGCCTTGTGTGCCACTGTCACTGTGTGCCTTGTGACGCCGGGTTTTAGGATGGCTATTTTCCCTAGCGCGGTTTTGTGTGCAGGGTCACATTAATTTGGGGGCTTGTGCACGAATTGGTTGGGCTATGGGCCAGTTGTGCAATTTACGCCCATGAGGGCAACCCCCGAGGCATAGAGAGAGTACATTCCTGGAATTACCGGTTTGTACACCCTATTTGAGTGCGTGACTGGGTGCCGGCCTGTGTGTGTGTGTGTCTATGCCTGCATACCGTATTTAGTGTGACTGAACGCGCTTCAGGAGTCAGCGCAATGGATAGTCATGCCCAGTCGCTGGTTGTGGGACAAATTTGATTTAAGCGTCAAGGTGCCTACAGCCCTCCTGCAGATTTAGCTTATTTAGCTTTAGATCATACAACAACAACAAAGACACAACATGTGGAACAAGATGCGCTTATTCTGATCAGTGCAGAATCAGTGAAAAAACCTTTCTTATTCAGTCGATTAACGCGGAGATGGCGAGTAACGAATCTGAGGACCGTCGCTGCTGCCACCAGCCACCGGGCTCGGGTTGCTCGGGTGGTAGGTGGCGCAGCCGTCCCCGGTGAGGGTCAGTCTCGGATTGCTCGGAAGGCCATCGCTGCCACCGATGACTCCGTCGTCGAAGCCTCCGCAGACACCACGGCCGCCCCCGCGACCGCCACTGCTACGTGCGACATTCCTACGGCTCACGCAGGTCCCGGCGGTCGCGGAGCGACTTCTCCGACAGAACTGGCGCAGGATGGAAGTGGTGCAGGTGTAGATGAAGAAGTTGCACAAAGAGTCCACCTCGACCAAGGTGTTCACAGCCAGTTCAGTCAGGGGCGCCTTGTTTTTGACAAAGCCAAACAAATCGGTGGGGCTCTCCAGCACCAGGCAGGTGAGCGACAGGCCCACGATGAGGCGGATGCTGGCTCGCTCTCGACTTGCTTGACGCCGGCTAACAATACTGTTGATATTATTGATGGATCGCTGGCTGCAGCTGAGTCGTTGATGTTGCCGGGGACTGGATTGCACACGAACTATTTTGTCAGTTTGGTTCCGATCATCGCACCGAATGAGATCCTTGCCCTGGTCCGTGGCTGGTTGGCCTGTGTTAGACTGATAATGCCGATTGCGAAAAGCTCTTCGCAGCCTCACGGTCCGCTTCTGATATTGAGTCTGATCGGCGGATTCCGAGCTAGGCGGCGAGCAGAGACGCTTTCGAAGTCGGCTAGCGTTACGCAACACGGCAACCGTGATTACCGTGGCAACCAGGATTCCCAGGATCGGTATGACGCCCTGGTAGGTGTAGAAAATAATTTCTATGGCGTGCACTTGGCTAGGACCCCAGCCCAGTCTGACAGCCGACTTGGCATCCTGAGCAAGCACCATCAACAGGCTCAGCATGAGGCCAATTATTGCAGCAACGGTTTCCATGGCAACTAAATAAGCCGGCTTGAAGACTGTGCTACCCGACCGGCTGCTAACTGGATTGAATACGGCCTCAACACGTGACCAGGAGATGAGAGCCATGGTCCAGTTTCTCATAGTCATAGAGAATCGGAGCACAGTATACAGGGCCAGCAGTTCGACAGGCGTGGCGTCTCTCGATGCCTCGCTATAGTGCAGCAGCTGGGTCACGTAGGTGATAATCACTGACAGGTGGAACAGCAGCTCGAACACGGACATGGTGACTACCAGGCGACGGAGAACCGGATGTACTGCTTTGTCCTTCACCAGGAAGAACAGTGCTGAGAAGGCGGATAGAATTGTGTTCACGGTGGACAGGGGGATGTAGACAAATGGTTCCGCAGGATGACCGCCACCTCCACTGCCTACGTTGGTAGCAGCAACATCCGTGTTAACAGTGGCTGCGGTGGTGATTGACAAGTTTCTCGAGCAGTTGCTTACTATGCCGGACATTTGTCAATTGCTAATTGCGTATCCAGTTGAAAAAATTGTCTAAACTTGCAAGTCAGTCAGTCTTACTGAGCGGGAATCAGATTCATATACGTGCAGACTCAATATAATGCTGAAATGCTCCCGCTAACCAATGGGATTTTAGCTCAGCATATCTCTTACTCAGATTGGACTCATTGGAGCAGTTGTGATACGTGGGATGAAATTATAATTCAGAGGATCAATTCGTCTAACTTGAGCGCATGGCCCATAAGCTAGCTATAGTCTGATCCTTTCCAATATACCTTACTAAACACCATTGGATATACAAAAAACCCGTACCTCTTTAAAATAAATTTAATTTGATTGTTGAAATACCTTCCCACTCCAGGAAATTGCGTGCCGTCTGATAAGTGAACCATGTAGCGAGGGCCTGCTTTTAATAAGCATTAGATGCCTACGAAAAAGGCCTTGGAGAAAGTTGCATAGACAATATGCTGATCGGTTAAAAAAGCTAACAGACACGCACCAGCTCAAACCGCTGTAGGATATGAAGAATTGGCACTAATCTTTCAAGATTAAATTTGTCAAATTTTACTAATCCGCTCACAAGCCGGCTGAAGTGGTATTAAGCTCGCTATACTTGACAGGCTTATCATCTTTGACAGTAGAATCTAAATTTACATTGCGTTTGTACTATTAAGACGAGGTAAAAAGGATTTGTACGAGCGTATACTAATCTATTTTATAGTTAAAGTACACTCCATCATTGATGCGTAGTTGTTTACATCGCTTTTGGACACAACTGCCTGTAGAATTTTGTAACCTTTTTTCAAATCAGTGTCATGATAGGATCTGTAGTTTCTGGTTATCTAGGACAGTCTGTACTTTTCTGAATCTGGGAGAATCTGTACTTTCCTGTTTCTATAAAGATCTGTACTTTCTGTGTGCAGTGTTGTGTTCTATTTAACACAGAAAATTTTGTCTGATTGAAGCTTTTATGATTGACGCTTTTATGTCGAGACGCACATCTCGCTCACAATATATTTATAGAGATCAAAATCCTACTTGAACGTTGCATTGCCAATCGATGCGCAATCACCTACTCACTCTGGTCTGAGTACAGTATACGCCCACGCATTCAATAAGGCCAATAGTTCATTGTCAGTAGTCAGTTCATTAGGCAAGCATTTTCAATCACAACATGCAGGAAGATATGTACTCTCCTGTTTCTAGGAATATCTTTACCTCCCAGTTTCTAGAAGGATTTTGTAGGATAATCTTGTACGAAATATTCATAATTATAGTCAGTAAACATTGCACAACAAAATCAATTTTCTTAAATTAAAAAATCATTAATTAGCTTTCGCAATTCGTTTGCAACAAGAAGCCTTGCTTGCTATTATAAAAAGCGATTTGTCATAAGGCAGAAAAAATGATTTTAAAATTATGCTACAAGCAAAAAAAGTATTGTTATTGCTCTCTTTTCAGTTTGCCGAATAATGCAGCTTAATTCAGCTGGAATCTGCTTCCATTCTCACTGCTCACTGCTCAACAGCGACCCAAGGGATGAATACGTATGACTGGTCGCCCACGCTTGTGCGACGCGCTTCAAAGCCACCCAATGACACTGACTGATTTTCACAGACTTGCCGCAGTCCGGCTTGACAACTAAAGCAGTTAAACGACAAAAATATGCATGGAAAAAGGGAGAGCAAAGACTGTTTGCGCCGAGTTGATTTGCAATTACCAAACAAGGCAACCGGCTTAATCGCGTTTTCTCCTATCAGACGGACACTATAATAAGATGTGAGAGATTAACGAACAGACTGGGGGAAGGGCGGGGGCTAGGAGACGGACATTTCCGCCCGAAATTCCAATTCGATAATCCGCTGGAATGTGCCAGCATGAAATGCTCAAACAGACACAATTTGCAACTTGCAATCTCTATATGCAATACACGCGTTAGTACTTTTCTCACTTAGTTATTCCCTTTCTATTTATTTAGTACTCTTAGAAATTTTAGTAAGTCAACCATCTCAATTTGGTAGTTGGGGACACGTCAATCCCAGGAAAACAGGCAGCTTTTTACAGGGATGCCAAGGCGAGTAATAAATAGAAAATGAGTATTTCAATACGTCCATCAAAATACCGTGGGAGGGAAGGGAAGGGATAACTATCACTAGGCCTGAGACTACTGCAGGACTCTGTAGAGCATAGTAGTAAAGATTTGGAGAGAAAAAATGGGATTAAGAAAGCGACTTAAGTGGAGGCAATCAAGTCTGAAATTTTCCTCGCTCAATCAGCCACAGGCCAGGAAAGGATAATTAGATGTATATAATAGGCAGGGAATATGCTCCAGGCTCCGATGAAGGGGATATATGTATTGGAGGGACGAGGATAATTGCAGGATGAGGATCAAGCCGTTTTTTTCGAATTCCCAATGCGCGGATACAGAAGGGCCAACTCTGTGAGTAGAAAATCAGTCGATAAAGAGCCCTTTTTTCAGAATTGAAAAAAAACGCCAGAAAAATACCTGCTGATGCGTGCTTCATCACATCAGCGACAGAGCCAGCCCGTGACCTTTCAAGCCGTATTTTTGGAATTTAGAAAAAATAGCGTGGAACTAATTGAAACTGTTTATTGGACGACATCAGTTAGCACTCAACTAGACAGTGTAAACTGATTGTCATGAAAATTGACTATAGAGAATTCCACCCCCGCACAGCTACTCAAATAATCAAATTTAACAACTCCCTAAACTACTCATAGAAACTAGACATTAACAACCTCATAAACTACTCATTGAAAACAGACATTAACAAACCCATAAACTACTCATAGAAAACAGACATTAACAAACCCATAAACTACTCATAGAAAACAGACACTAACAAACCCATAAACTACTCATAGAAAACAGACACTAACAAACCCATAAACTACTCATAGAAAACAGACACTAACAAACCCATAAACTACTCATAGAAAACAGACATTAACAAACCCATAAACTACTCATAGAAAACAGACACTAACAAACCCATAAACTACTCATAGAAAACAGACATTAACAAACCCATAAACTACTCATAGAAAACAGACACTAACAAACCCATAAACTACTCATAGAAAACAGACACTAACAAACCCATAAACTACTCATAGAAAACAGACACTAACAAACCCATAAACTACTCATAGAAAACAGACATTAACAAACCCATAAACTACTCATAGAAAACAGACACTAACAAACCCATAAACTACTCATAGAAAACAGACATTAACAAACCCATAAACTACTCATAGAAAACAGACATTAACAAACCTTTAACGATTTCCAAAGAGCCGACAAAAACAAACCAAACCTAAAGCACCACAGTAAAAGCCGCATGTACCCCCAATTTAAATAAGTATAATTAGACACTGATGAATGAAATTTCGTTATAATCTGCATTTTAGACGGTTATAAAAGTACAAAGAGAAGAATTCATATATGCTTGTATGCTAGGTTTATTTTTAGTGTATATTGTCTTAGTCACAATAGCTAACACAACAGTAAAGATTATGCAAAATAAATATAGAAAATAGAGTATGATTAGATAAGCCACAATATTGTTGGCAAATTTGCACACGTGTGATAAATAGGCGGCTCATCTTACAAAGAGTTTTAGTTTAACAAAAAGTTTTGTATTTCTCTAGAATTTTTACACTTGATCACACACGCAAAGGCACAAACTAAACAAAAAATTAATAATCTGTTCTAAGAAAACAAAGACTAGACAAAGACATGTTAGAAATGACAAACATATTAAAACAGTGACTTTTTGAAGATTAAATTTTTGCCAAACTTTTCCGAAATGTAGCAATATTGTTTAACACTTATTAAACAAAAAATAACAGTTACAACCAACCAATGCATAAAAATAAGCTATTAGTGAAAACAAACTGCGGTCACTGTTGCATCAAATTTTTGTATAGAAAGATTTTCTGCTAAAATTAAAACATTCAAGAAGCTGAGATTCACATACATATACATATATATAGAATTTTTCAAAATTATGGTAAACTCTTAATCATAGTGTGCAAGTTGATTTTACCTGGTTCTTGAAGGCGCACACATACAAGAAAAATAAAGAAAAAAATGCAAATGAATTTACTGAGAAAAGTAACAGTTTCCAGTTATTTACGCAGGTCCAACGAATATTCAAGCATATTAACGTTGAAAAGTAACGACTAATAGATACAACGATAGATTATTAGTCACAGTTGGTTATTATGCAGAGTTTTTACAAACATTAACGAGAAGTAACTTTATCGAAAGTAACGATGAAAAAAGTAACGATTAACGCTTTTTATTCTACAAAATTCCTCTAGACACCCGAAGTTCAATCCTAAAACGAATTGTCTACCTCCGCTGCTATTAGAAGAAGAAGCAGCAACAGCAGCAGCAGCAGCGGCGGCGGCTGCATTGGCCTTCTGCAGCTGCAGAGCCGCATCAATCTGACGCTGCCTCTCCAGCGACCCGGGCGGCGGGCACTCGCCCATCAAGCCCTGCCGATAGTCCTGCACAGCCTGGCGTATCTCCTGCTCGCTGCACATGGCGAACGGGCCGAATTTCACAACCGGCTGGCGTAGCGGCACCCCGGCGCCAATCAACAGGTGACAGGGCTCGTTGTCTGTTGACAGGATCAAGGATTCGCCTTGGCTGAGGCTGGCTCGCCAATTTGCTGGCAGGGGGCGGCCGCCGACAATGGCGCCGACGCCGACGAAGCAGTAGGCGAATGCGCACTCGTATTGGTCGGGTATCTGGTCAGTGGGGTTAGAGGGAGGGTAAACGGCGGGAGTAAATATGACTAGATTATCAATGACAAATGCCTCGTCATCTTATTAGAATCTTAAAGTAAAGGTAAACGGCGGGAGTAAATATGACTATGTTATCAAGAGAAAATGCTTCGTCATCTTATTAGAATCTTAAACTAAAGGTAAACGGCGGGAGTAAATATGACTAAATTGTCAAGGACAAATGCCTCGTCATCTTATTAAAATCCCTAAAATAAAGGTAAAATGACGAAACTATGACTAAATTATTTTAATGAAAAGCCTCGTCATCATACAGAAAATAAAATACTTAAATTGATAACAATAATATGCTAAACACATGACAAATCCTCATATAATCATAAGCTAAAATACCCCAGAAGTTTTTTTCATCCCTAGTTTACAAAAAGTACAGTATTTAACCTTTAAAATTAAAGTTGACGCACATATCTAGAGTGGGTTATTGAGTTCCTCAGAAAAATTCAGAGTTGCAGAATCTAGAAATATAGCAAAACTTTGCTTCTAGCAAAGATTAATTACATGGTTTAGATTAGATATGATTGAATGCTTGCTTTGCTTCCGCTTTTACCCCACTGTACGTACAAGAGCAAGAGGTGCAGTTAGGGGAAAAAACTTCACGTCTTTCACGTGTTATAAATATAAATTAACTTGTAACCAAAGTTAAGTTATTAACCTATTTTCAAACTACTTCGTATAAATGACGTTATTGTTAATTGTCACCAATGTACATTAAATTTAGTTACCAACCGCCCAACCTATGTTTAACTTCTATAAAGAAAATAAACACAAACTTTAAGCCAAAACAAGCAACTGTATTACTGTAAAAGCGAAAGAAAAGCGTGGGCGGCAATTCCGGATATGAAATCTAGCAGCAATTTGAATTTAGTTACAAAAATTGCAATCAATTAAATCAACTGGCATTTGTCCAGTCTAGCTCCCGTCTAAATGCACTATATTATATTTTTTCATATGTTTTGTCACGCGCTATTTATTAAAATACAATAAATTAAACTAGATGGCGAGCAGTTTGAAAGGTCATGGGTTCGATTCCCAACCCTAGGAGACAATTTCTGCCCAAAACCCATCAGTAATCAGTTCACCCAGCTGATGGGGCGAGTGGCTCGGCGGTCTAGCGCGTCTGCCTTGTGTGCCACTGGTCCAGGTTCGACCCCGCGTTGTAGGTTGGCTATTTTCCCTGGCGCGGTTTCGTGTGCAGGGTCACATTAATTTGGGGCCTTGCGCACGAATTGGTTGGGCTATGGGCCAGTTGTGTAATTTACACCCATGAGGGCAACCCCCAAGGCATAGAGAGTGTACATTCTTGGAACTACCGCTTGTACACCCTATTTGAGTGCGTGACTGGGTGCCGGCCTGTGTGTGTGTGTGTGTCTATGCCTGCATACCGTATTTAGTGTGACTGAACGCGCTTCAGGAGTCAGCGCAATGAACAGTCATGCCCACTCGCTGGTTGTGGGACGATGTCGCTTTAAGCGTCAAGGCCTACAGCCCTCCTGCAGATTTAGCTTTTAGGCTTCACCCAGCTGATTGAGATCGAGTTGGAGCAGGGAAAGTTTAGGATGGGTGTTGCGGCCCCTTCAACCCATCAAGACGGAGCAGCTGTACACAGACTTCAGCTAGCTGCGGGCTGTACATCTGGACGAAAATTCTGCTTTTGTCAACAAGGAAATGCTTATTTTGTGTTCAAAAAAATCGTCCATACTACTTGAAATCGGCTTGGTCAGTAGTATGAAGCGAATTTTTAATTTAAACAAAAACGAACCTCCAGTTTAACGCTGGCACCCCGACGAAGCAGGCGAACATCCAGCAGCAGCACCGGGGTGACGCAGCTGACCACACCATCGACACCGTGACTGGAGCCACAAATCACGCGAATTTCTGCGCCGCCGTCCTCAGTTCGAATCCAGTGGCAGATCGTCTGGCGGCACCTCAATGTAGACAGGCGAGCACAATTTGTCAGCCTGGGGCAGATTTACCCAGATCTGGTAGCCCTCCAGTGTGCCGCCTGTTTCCACTAGAGCCTGGCTGGGCATTTCAAAGTGAACGAGGCCGCGACCGAATTTGATGTGCTGCACAGTGCCGGCTGGCAGCACGCTGTCGTGACCGATGCTGTCGGCGTGGTGAACGCTGCCTTGGAGTAGGACGCTGATCAGCTCCATGCCTCTGCGGGCATTTCATGGTGTTGTTGGATTGGGCTTAGAAAATGATTGTAATTTCAGGGTTGGATTCTTCTAATGGCGGAATCCTAGGGAGAGATTCTTCTCATTGAGGAATCTTAGGGAGAGATTTTTCACGGCAAAATCTTATGGAGAGAGATTCATCTCATTGCAGAATCTTAGGGAGAGGGATTCATCTCATTGCAGAATCTTAGGGAGAGGGATTCATCTCATTGCAGAATCTTAGGGAGAGGGATTCATCTCATTGCAAAATCTTAGGGAGAGAGATTCATCTCATTGCAAAATCTTAGGGAGAGAGATTCTTCTCATTGCAGAATCTTAGGGAGAGAGTCTTCTCATTGCGGAATCTTAGGGAGAGAGATTCATCTCATTGCGGAATCTTAGGGAGAGAGATTCTTCTCATTGCAGAATCTTAGGGAGAGAGATTCTTCTCCTTGCAAACTCTTAGGGAGAAAGATTCATCGCATTGCAAAATCTTAGGGAGAGATTCATCTCATTGCAAAATCTTAGGGAGAGATTACAGCTCATTGCAAAATCTTAGGGAGAGGGATTCATCTAATTGCAAAATTTTAGGAATAGAGATTCTTCTCATTGCAGAATCTTAGGGAGAGAGATTCTTCTCATTGCAGAATCTTAGGGAGAGGGATTCATCTCATTGCAAAATCTTAGGGAGAGAGATTCATCTCATTGCAAAATCTTAGGGAGAGAGATTCTTCTCATTGCAGAATCTTAGGGAGAGAGTCTTCTCATTGCAAAATCTTAGGGAGAGAGATTCTTCTCATTGCAGAATCTTAGGGAGAGAGATTCTTCTCATTGCAGAATCTTAGGGAGAGAGTCTTCTCATTGCGGAATCTTAGGGAGAGAGATTCTTCTCATTGCAAAATCTTAGGGAGAGAGATTCTTCTCCTTGCAAACTCTTAGGGAGAAAGATTCATCGCATTGCAAAATCTTAGGGAGAGATTCAGCTCATTGCAGAATCTTAGGGAGAGGGATTCATCTAATTGCAAAATTTTAGGGATAGAGATTCATCGCATTGCAAAATCTTAGGGAGAGATCCATCGCATTGCAAAATCTTAGGGAGAGAGATCCATCGCATTGCAAAATCTTAGGAAGAGAGATCCATCGCATTGCAAAATCTTAGGGAGAGAGATCCATCGCATTGCAAAATCTTAGGGAGAGAGATTCTTCTCATTGCAAAATCTTAGAGAGAGATCCATCTGATTGCAAAATCTTAGGGAGAGATTCTTCTCATTAAGGAATCTCAGGGAGAGATTTTTTTCACGGCAAAATCTTAGAGAGAGAGAGATCCATCTCATTGCAAAATCTTAGGGAGAGATTCTTCTCATTGCAAAATCTTAGGGAGAGAATCTTCTCATGGAAGAATCTTAGGGAGAGAGATTCATCTCATTGCAAAATCTTAGAGAGGGAATCTTCTCATGGAAGAATCTTAGGGAGAGAGATTCATCTGATTGCAAAATCTTAGGGAGAGATTCTTCTCATTGTGGACGAACAAGCTACAAAACCACCCACCTGTGCGGGTGATCGGCAGCTCCAACCGCCTCCCCAGGCCTGAAGGTCACAGGCCCAATGTGGTCAAATAGCAAAAATGGGTCAGAAGCTACAGTATCATCAATCACTTTGTAAACTGGTAGGCCAGATTCCATCTGGTATTGTTCGCATTGCTGACTGTCAGTCTGGCTGCGATCTTTAACTCGCATTTCTGTTCAAATATAGTAGAATTTCCTTTTTTCTTTTTTAAATTGAGCTTGGTTGTCTGAAAGTACTGGGTCACAATGAGGTTTCCTGCTGAAAAATAATAGTTTTTTGAAATAAATTATAATTATTTTTTTAAGTTGAATTACATATGCTAATGCCAACCAGAATCATAAATACTACACCTAATATATGTGAATTTTCTTGTTTAGAATGTCTGCAAACTGATAAAAAAAACTCCAGAAAAGTTTAAAAAATACTAAAAAAAGAAATATTTTAAATTCATTTAAATATATCTTCAGAATACTTTAGTTTTGAATCTTTAATAGAAAGTATTCTGCAAATCTGTACACCTGTTACCTACAATAAAATTTCTGAAATTATATACATTTTTAATTTATATCTAGTCTTTTATACCCCATAGAAATTTTTTATCCTTATCTAAACCAATTTAAATTAAAGTTTTGTTAATTAGTTGAACTAATTAAACGTCAACCAAAGCTGTAACAAATAGATTGAGCTCTAAGTCAAACCCCACTTTTAAGTTTCCTCTTCAAAGTAATGGATCCGTTAAATGCAAAAATTATCATTTAAAATCTAATTTTTAGGTATCAAAAAAACCACACAGAGCCATTTATGCCTAAATAAAGTTAGTTTTTGCTATGATTCTTTAGAAATTTAGTAAGTAATTCTTAAGACTGAGCTAACAAATTTGACAATAAATTTTATATATTAAATATATCCTATACTTTATACCAATAAAAATGGTATCTATTCCTTATAGGTTTTTAAATCCCTTGTGTGGTTTGCAATGTTTTGCTTTACCCTGATCATAATAGATAATACCAACCATCAGATATTAACTTTTATCTGATTTAATAATATATTGGAAAAAACTAGCTGGCTAAAGGGATTCACAAAATATGCAAGGATCCTTAGCTGCCAGTAAGCTCCTTATTTGTTATGTCTTGATGGAGCTTAAGCTATTTCTATAAAGTTCACAAACAAGAAAGCCAATGTCAAATTTTTTTGGCTTTTTAAGAAGCTAATTAATCCTATATTTAGTTTTGTTTTTCTATTTGCAAAACTAAAGATAATTTTTTGACTGCAATTGTCATTCTATTGACATAATTTTCAAATTGCTTATTCAATAGATTAGTACAAGGTTTTTCATTATAGATTTATCTTTAACCCTATCAATTAATTTGATACCTTAAGATTTTTAGGGAAAAACAAACACTAATAACTCAACATGAAAATTTTTGCTATAGGGCCTAAAGCTATCCATAAAATAAGCATAAAACTTATGCTTTTATTTGATGCAAAACAAAGTAAGTGCAAAGTAATTCACATTGACAATTCACTTTCAAGATTTGAAATGGCAAATTTAAAATAGATAAATAAAATTGTATTTGCATATTCTAAAGGTGACAGGTCTAGACTATTTGAAAAAAAATAACTTTACTTTTTAAATAAACTAAGCCTATATTATTACACCCTGCTACTATAATTATAATACTATTATACTATACTCAATATAGTATAAGGCATTGTCAACTGAACATAGTATGTAAATACCAAATAGGGACCTATTTTCATTTTAATAAATTTTATATCAAATTTTATAAAATTTAAAACACTATTATACCAGGATGGAATTCCTGTGTCTGCACAAAAATACAGCAAATTGTGTGCACACAAGGGAGACATTGCAACAAAAAACTCAAGTGCAAAAAATACATCAACTCACAAAAAATTTGTGAAAAGTGAGCAACGAAAATGTCACAATTTAAAACACAAGTTGCAAAATGGAGAAGAATAGGGAAAATTGAGGCAAAAGTGGTTTATAGGACCTTTTTTGGTTCTTAAAAATTTTTGTCCCCATATGCTGCAAGTTTTGATTTTTGTTACAATTTTTGTCCCTATATGATTCTATTTACTTTAGTTCAATTGCTCCTGGCTCAAAATAAATTGCCCACTGTTCAAAATTGCAATTTTCCATTCCTATGTGTCATAGCAAAGATTCCATGCTGGTTATTATACAAGTATTGCAATATACCAAGAAGATATAGGCCCTATACATTATACTTAGCCAAGGATAGGCCAAAGAATCTTTTTTTCCATTTTATTTATAGATTCCATAAAATTATATCATGTATATTTGACAATCTGAAATCTGCTTTGTTTGGTTTTCTTTCTAATGCTGAAAACATCAAGTTAAAAATGATATTTTTGCATTTCACTATATTAATTAGACCCAGACCTACTATATAGAAACTATTATTTTTAAGTAGAGTGTCATTTTAAAGATCAATCTATTCACAAAACTATTAACTTAAAATTTTAGTTCTGATTAAATTTGCTAAAATGAAAGTAGTGAAACCAATAGAAAAACAATATACTTTACTTTAGTTTACTCTAAGCTAGGCATAGACAATAAATAAAAGGACATTAACTTTACAAGGAAAATATAAGTTTTTTGTAACCATTTTGCCTGTAGTCAGTGTCATTGTGGTCACTATTTCGTGCAGCCATTGTCATGTAGCTGTTCTATTGATAGGCCTAGCAAAACTAGCTATTAAGTTGACTAGCTATTGTGCAACCTGTTGGCCTATCCTTAGGCTAAGGACTAGCTAATCTAAAAAATATTTTTTCTACTTGTTTTATTACTCAAATAAAGTTAATTTGCAACATAAAACTTACTTTGATTAAAAAGGTACGTAAAAAGCTACACTGTAGATACATCTTTTTTTCCTAATTTAGCTATATTGCAGGCACAGTTGCATGGGTTTTCTGAACGCCACACTTAGAGACACGGCGGCCGTGTCTATAATCCAAAAGCTTATAGACACGGCAGCCGTGTCTGCAAGTGCTGACCAGGACCATACTTACAGACACGGCCGCCGTGTCTATAATATTGGAGCTTCTAGACACGGCGGCTGTGTCTCTAATATTTAAAGCGCCCCACACTGGAGACACGGCGGCCGTGTCAATGGAGCCTGCACGGCCGCCGTGCCTATAAGTACTCCGTTTTCCGAAAGCGACAGTGACGAATCTAGTGACAAATAAGGCTTACGAATATAATTAAAAGGCATTTTTTATTTTTTACTAGATAAAATGTTTAGTTGGATAATTGCGGTATTTGTTTGCTATTAACAGCTAATTTAACCGTTAGATAACTGTATTAGATAATGTGGGTTTGCAAATGGGATGATTATATCATTCACAGAAATTCAGCATTTAAATGACAAGAATAGGTCTCAAGTTAAAACAAAACAAAAAGCTCTTTAAAAGTAAATTTTTATTAATGTTATCTAATAGCGAAAATTTAAAAAATAATAAACAATAGTGACTCATATTTAACATATTTTTTATAGGGTCTAGCGGTACTACTGGGCCTATCCACGCCAGTTCACAAAAACACCCTAAGTACTTAAGGTGTCCTTGGCCGGTACTAACTAAAACGCTTATAGTAGCAGAAAGAATCCCTATAGAGCGCGCTCCCACGCTAGCTTAGTGGAGGAAATATCCAGACAGAACCGACCTCCCCCTCGGCTAGCCAGTTGACCACTTCCTGGCTAGTTGGGGCGGTTTTAGGAGCCTCCAAGTTTTATCTTGTTAGGTTAGGGACTCAATAGGTAAGCTCTCGGCGGCAGCGGCGGCTCGGCGGCTCGGCGGCGGCTCGGCGGCTCGGCGGCGGCTCGGCAGCCCGGCGGCTGACCCGGCGGCCCGGCAGCGGCTCGGCAGCGGCCCGGCGACGGCCCAGCGGCGGCAGCGGCCCGGCAGCGGACCAGCGGCGGCCCGGCGGCAGCCCAGCGGCCCGGCAGGCGGCCCAGCGGCCCGGCAGCGGCGACCCGGCAGCCCGGCGGCGACCCGGCGGCCCGGCAGCGGCTCGGCAGCGTCCCGGCGACGGCCCAGCGGCTCGGCAGCGACCCGGCAGCGGCGCGGCGACAGCGGCGGCCCGGCAGCGGACCAGCGGCGGCCCGACGACAGCAGCGGCGACCCGGCGGAAGCTCTCGGCTCTCGGCGACCCGGCAGGCTCGTTGCTGCAGTAGATTAAGGTATAGGAAGTATTAGCATTCTAGGATTCCCACGCTAGGACCCTCTTTGTGCAGGTCTAGCTCTCTAAATTAGGAACGCAAGACGTTTTATTGTTTTATTGTTTTATTATTATAGTTAGCTTAGATTTAGTTAGATGGCAAGCAGCAACGAGTCGGACAAGGCAATGGAAGCCGACAGCGACTACACCGACGCTAGCGAAGGTGGAGACTTCCAGCCGGTCGGTCGCAAAAGGCAACGCCGCTCGAGCACCGGCGGCAAGCGCAACGCTGGCAGGCGAGCCTGCGCCCCCTCGGCGCGCCGCCCCGCCCCTGGCCGGCTCAGCAGCAGCAGCAGCGCCTCTGGCAGCAGCAGCAGCAGCAGCAAAGGCCGGCAAAAGCCCAGCATCAGCGGCGGAACTCCGTCCAAACCTTGAAGGTACTCAGGTTATTGAACTCAAACAAGGCTCTTCGATCTCCTATTACCCAAAGGCACTCCAATCCGTCGAGTCTACTCTTTACGAAACCATCACTCGCGACTTGCGTCCAAAAGCCTTCCGTCACTCTTCCCATGGTCGTCCTGAACCGAGACTTATCTTCTGGTGCGGACCCAGGTATTCCTACTCCGGCGAACCCCTCGAGGAGAACAACGAGTGGCACCCGGCAATCACCAACCTTGCGATCTGGCTCCGAACTCACTTCAATCTTCCGGTCTTCAATTCCGTCCTTATTAACTTTTACGACGACGGTAAATCCTCCTGCGGCTGGCATGCAGATTCCGAACCGGAACTCGGCTCTAACCCGACGATCGCCTCCGTTTCCCTAGGCGCTCCGAGACTCTTCCAGGTCAAGGAAAATAGCTCCGGCTCACTCGCCTTCTCCGAACCCCTCCAATCTGGAAGTCTGTTAGTGATGGCAGGAGCCCTCCAGGTGTATTACAAACATGCCGTCCCAGCCGATCCGAACTGCAAGGCACCTAGAATAAATCTTACCTTCCGACGCACCCTCCCTCCGCCGCTGATGGGCTCCGATTTGCCGTCGAAGCCACCATCCACTGCCCTCAAAGCTGCCGTCAGGTCATCAATTGGCTCGCGCACCGACGGCCTGCAGCCCAATCAGAAGGCCGCTGAGGCTGCCGGATCGACGTCGGAGACGCCAGACTGGCCTCCGGCAACAGCGTCGACTGCAGACCTGGCAGCGCTCTGGGCCGCGGCATCGGCGAAGCCCCGCCAGCCAGCGACGACAGCTGCAGCACCGGCCGAAGCACCGGCAAACCCGACCGAGAAACCGGCTGCGTTGCCGGCGACTACGACGTCCAAGACGGCGACAACGGCTCCTGCGGCGCCTGCGGCAGCGGCTGCGGCAGCGGCGGCAGCAGTGACAGCGACGCCTGCGGCGGCGGCGGCCGCAGCGGCGCCTGCGGCGGCTGCAGAGGCGCCTACGACGGCGGCAACGGCGGCGGCGGCGCCTGCGGCGGTGGCGGCTGCGGCGGCTCCGGTGGCGGTGGCGGCCGCGGCGTCCAATGCCGACGACTTCGAGCTGGTCGGCCCACGGCGTGACCAGCAGCGACCGGCCAGGTGGACGACGCCGGTGCTCTTCAACGTAGCTGCCGATGCTGTCGACCCAGTGGCCTTCGCCGGCTACCTCGCTCGGAACTACGCTGGCGTCCGGGTCAAGTCAGTGAAAGAACTGCGCGGAGGTCCGGGGTTCCTGGTCTACCCCGTCGAGCCCCGTGACCATCTGCGCCTCCTCCATGATCATGACCGGCCACCGGACCTCAAAGATCAGCCGGTGACCGTCCAACTACGAGGTCGACCAGAGCCGGCGCAATCAAGGCCCAAGCCGCCCAAGTCCCACGCCTTTGTCATCAAGGGCGTACCGCTGAACACTGACTTGGCGGCTGCAACAGCCTATCTCAACGAAACTGAGCAAATAGTAATCACGGGCCTGCACCGCATCACCGCCCGAGCCACTGGCCAGCCGACCATGCTTGTGAGGGCGTTCACCACCAGCCCCGGCGTCGTGGAGCGAGCCCTCGAACACGGCATCAGGCTCGGCTACACCCGGTTCCGGTGTGAGCCCTGTCGAAACGAGCCGGCTCCACGGGCCATCCAATGCGGAAACTGCCTCGGATTCAACCATCCCACCGGTCGGTGCGTTGCGGTCTCGCGCTGTAAGCACTGCGGCGGCCAGCACCACAGCAGCGACTGCCAGCAGCGCGACGCAGTAAAATGCTGTAACTGCGGCGAAGTACATCGAGCCACGTACCACCAGTGCGAGGCAGCCGTACGGGCCAATGAGGCAGCCCGTGCCCGGGCAGCCGCAAATCGACAGCACGCGGCCGCCGCCGCCGCCGCCGCCGCCGCCTCGACGGACGAGTCGACTAGCGACGAGGAGCCGACGACCGGAGGCGAGCGACAACGGGCAAGGCGCCATCGAAGTCGCCGCAGACGCAGGCCCACCGCCAGACCGGCCGCTGAAGTCCAAGCCGGCCTATCCTACAGTCAGGCTCTGCAAGGCCCAACGGCTCGCCCAGCAGACCCGCCGCCCCCAGCCGCAGCCGGAGCCGGAACCGCGGCCGGAAACAGCGAGCAGCAGCAGGTCACCATCCAGCTGGGTGAGCTGATGAAGATTCTCGCGCTGATTGTATCCGCCCTCAGCCAAAAAAGCGCTCCGCTCGCCCCCGCCGATGCTGTAGCCCTAACTCTGTCAGCAGTTTCCTCTGTTTTAAACTTTACCCCCCAAAATCCCACTGCCCTGTCAAGCTGGGTCGAAAGCACCCTGGCTAGCTCGCATCCTGTAGCTTAGGCCTGGAATGAATAGGATTAGTGGTAAGCAACTAAAAATATTGCATCTAAATTGCAACAGCATAATCAACAAACTTTTTGAGATTAGGAGCTACCTTGAGCACGCCAATATAGACTTAGCCCTATTCTCAGAAACAAACCTAACAGAAAGTAGTAGGTTCTACCTCCCAGGTTTCTCTGTTGTTCGCCTCGATCAGCCAGAATGTAGGAGGGGACTAATAGCAGCATACAGGCCCCACGTCAAAGTCCTTAGTGCCCATACAGCCTTTGACCAGATCAATCTTGAGGTAGTCTCCCTAGTAATTGAACTAGGAAACATCAAATCCAATATCTCCCTTGTCTATAGAGCCCCCTCGCCTGAGCTCTTGAACACGGCCTGGCTAGACAAGATACTCGCACCCAAACATAGCCTGCTCCTTGGAGACCTCAACTGCAGACATGACTTCCTAGGGGGCGAATCCTACAAAAACTACTCTGGGGTCAGGCTCTTCCAATGGCTCCAAGAACATCCTACCCCTCCTATCCTACTGAACAAGTACGGGGAACATACCAGAATAGAACAGAAACAGGGTAGATGCACTGCCAACGTCCTCGACCTAGGCTTCTGCTCCCCTGACATGTACCCCCACATTGCCTCCTTCGGCCTCGGTCCTGATCTTGATAGCGATCATCTCCCACTAGTTGTCACCCTCAGCATCTCGGCCGGCCCGACTCAAGGCCCCCCAAAAGCTTTGGCAAGACAAACTGGGATAGATTTCGAACCCACCTGGAAGACTCCATCCTCAGCCAAGACCTACCCAGAGCTAAACTGAACAGGCCAGAAGAGGTGGAGACTGTGGTCAACACCCTCACCCAGACACTCCAATCCACAATAGAGGAAGTAGTCCCGGGCAGTAATCCCAGGGAGGCTCTCCCCCCGCATATCCTCGACCTCATCCGGCACAGGAGGTCCCTTCGCAAGCGCTACCACCAGACCCGTATAGACGACTTCAGGGTCCAAGCCAACCAAACTGCAAAGGAAGTCCGTAGGGCCATCTACGCCTTCAGACAAACCCGGTTCCACAACCTCTGTGAAAAGGTCACCAACTGCAACCCTGCCCATAACGCCAGGAAGTTCTGGAAAGACATCCGGGTACTGACAGGCCAATCCAAGCAAACCCCCATCCCCACCATCAGACATGAGGGAGCAGAAGCCAAACTAGACCATGAGAAAGCGGACATTTTTGCCAAATTTCTAGAATCCAGAATGCAACCGGTAGGCTCCGCAGACCCGGCCTTCGAAGCCGTGGTAACTGCCCACTCCTGCGCCCCTCTCTACCGCCCCCATCCCAGCATCTATGCCGCGGCCAGGTACCAGCAGGAGGTAGGCTACCATCCGGGGGTTGACGATCCCATCTCCCCGGAGGAGGTCCTTGCTGCTTCCAAAACGCTCAAAGGTCACGGTGCTCCAGGCCCAGACAATGTTCCGAACGTCGTCCTCAAGGTAGGATTGGGTCCCACGGCAACTGAGCTCATCTCCAAAGTCTTCGACTCTTGCCTTAGGCTAGGGTACTTCCCCAAAGCTTGGAAGCAGGCTAGGATCAGGATGATCCACAAGCCCCAGAAGCCGCCCAACGACCCGTCCAGCTACAGGCCGATCAGCCTCACCTCTTGCCTTGGGAAACTCTTCGAAAAGGTCCTTGTCAAGCGACTCATCCCCATACTTGAGGACAAAGGCATCTTCGGTGACGACCAGTGCGCCTACAGGAGAGCGCACGGTGCAGCCGACAACATCTTCAGACTCGTCCAGGACATCCTCGCCGACTCCCATCGCAACCAATGGTACATAGGTCTCTTCCTTGACGTCCTTGCCGCCTTCGACACCATGTGGCACGACGGCCTTAGGTATCGCATGTCGGAAGTAGAAATTCCTCACACCCTCCAGTGGATCCTTTCCAACTACCTTGAAGATCGGCAGCTTGTGGTGAAGGTCAACTGCAGCTCCAGCTCACCTTGCTCGCCTGCGGCCGGGGTCCCCCAGGGTGGTGTCCTAAGCCCAATCCTCTTTCTAATCTACGTCAGCTCCATGCCCAAGCCCATTCACCAGGCGGTCAGCATCAGCCAGTTTGCAGATGACATGGCAATCTGGGCCAGATCCATCAGCCTCAAATACGCATCCGAACACCTCCAAGGATACCTCAAGCAACTTGAAACCTGGCTAGGGAAATACGGAATCAAGGTCAATCCCAAGAAGAGTCAGGCAGTGGCCTTCTACCCTACCCAGAAAAAGATTGCTGCTAAACAACAACCAAAACCCCTGAAACTCTGTGGAGAAGAGGTTCCCTACACCAACTCTGTCAAATTCCTCGGGGTCACACTTGACAGAGACCTCAATCTCAACAACCACATCCAGCAGATTTATGACAAATGCTCCAACAGGATACTCCAACTAAACAGGGTTGCCCGAAGCACGAAAGCCCCGAGCAGCACCCTCAGACTGCTCTATAGAGCATACATCGAAAGTCTAATCTCATACGCTCCCCAGGTACTCATTATAGCGGGCAGAGTGAACATGGAGAAACTACAAAGGATCCAAAACCAAGCTCTCAGGATTGCCTACAACGCTCCAAAATTCACAAAAATCTCCAACCTCCATCGCCTTGCCCGGATCCCCATGGTGCACACTCGGGTCTCCGACTTGGCTCTGAAATGGTATGAAAAAGCCCAAATCAATAAAATCCATAATCTCCACACAGAGCACAGAGAAACCTGGAGGAATGAAAAAATGCGAAAACCACCCAGAGATATTCTAGAGGAACTAGTCAAAACAAAAAGAAAAAGAAAGAATGCGAGCTAGCCAGAGGCTGCTCCAGCCACAACTTACCCGAAATTGCCATCCGGTTTTATATGCGCAGTTTTAATTCAATTTATTGTTTTATGTTTTAAATATTTATAGTTTTAAGTTTAATCTGTTTTACATATTGCTTTATAATATTGTACTTCAAATTTAAATCCATGGGTCTTCCTCTAAGCTGTCTCAGGCGGCCTTTTTTCCTCCCTGGCCAGGAGGTTTTTTTTCAGGTCGCCATAGATCTAATAATCCTGCCTATTTATACCCAGGCATAATAATAACATTTCATCCAATCAGACAGCTGCTGCGGGGGGCGGCGCCCTTTTCCCTTCGGGGTTTTTTGGGTGTTGCCCAGCCAATTAGGCTCGCTGAACGCTTGGCTGAGCAATTGGCACCGCGGCCGGCCATCCCCCCTCCCCTGTAATTAGACCCCCTGTATAGAATAATCTTTGTGATTCTATACAGATTTTAATACGGTATTATTTTTATTTTTATTACCACTACAGTATATTGTAGCCAAAAATATTCTACGTAAATCAAACTTAATGTAAACAAATAAATAATGTGCAAGAGCTGCCCTGAGCAGCTGACGCGCGGCTGATAGCCACCACTCTAGGTGCTATCAGCAACTACCCATAAAAAAAAACTAACTAAAACGCGGAATGGTGCGGAATGACGCGGATTGGGAATTTTCTTTAAAATGCTTCATTTTAAAAAGCTCAAATTTAACCTTCTAATAAGTAGCAACGAGCTTTATTTAATTAATCAATTTGATAAGAACATGTTTGACTAAACAGGCAGTAGGAGCAGTTACAATTTTTTCCGGTGTTAAATAGGTCTGCGGAATGAGTTCTAGGAAATACACTGTGGAGATACAATCCGTTTCCGTATCCGTTCCGCATTTTAGTCTGTACCGTCCTTGGCCAGTTCATCCTGCAACAAGCAAGCATTGTACTGCAGTCTGCATACATAGCATTCTGAAATTAAAGCTTATGCTAATGGTAGGCATTTTTTGTTTAGCAGAAAAGGAAATTGCCTTTGGGCGAACAAAATAGTATGACATAGTGCCAGACCAGAGTGATCATTGACATTACATTAGGCCTAGTGCCCAACAATTATGACATTATCATTGGTAGCTAGCTAGTTAGCTAAGCCAATATTATTGATTAGGCCTAGGCCTTCGTAGTTGGGTAGATCTAAGCGATATAAAAGGTCCCAGGTCAATTCGGTGACAAGACACTTTCGGTGACAACTTTGGATGTTTCGGTGACAGCCCGGGTCATTTCGGTGACAGCATTTGCGAAGTCGAAGACAATGTTTAAAAAGTTTGTAATTGTATTTAACCTATTTAAAAACTCGTCGCTTCCTAATTTTTTAGCATTTTCTTTTAAATTATTATTAATTAGTTTTATTATGTACCGTATCCTTGACAGCTGCGCGCGTACTGTTTTCAAGCTCAATATTCTCATGCAATAATTGTATTCTTTCGTCAGAGTAATAACAAGAAAAGTCGAAAAAAAATACTATTTTCATAACACTGCCTCAACTTCCTATAATTGAGAAAATGCTATAATCGTTCATCTTTATATGAATAAGTAACTGAATAATAAAAGTCAACCACGTGCGGTAGGGAATAGATATAATTCACGAAACTTGATTCACCGCATGCTAGAACTTACGAGTATACCTTATATTTTCAGTGAAATTAGAGTACTAAAAACTAAACCGACATAATCGCTTATGTACACACATGTGATGTGCCAATGTAATATAGACCTAATGAGCTAGTGTGGGCATGTGGTACTGATACTCCAAAACTGTCATACTTTGTTATTAATGCATTCACTCGAATGAATACAAAAGTACAGACAGGGGATCAAAATGCATGCACAAAGTTCTGATTACAAGTACACGTGTAAAATAGCTGGTTAAACATTATTATCGGGCAGATTGAAGTAGGATATATACCGGTAAGGGCATTCATTCAATGTCAGTTCAAGTGAACATGCATTCAAGTTACATATTAAAAACTAACTGCATTAAAATTTACAAATAAAGATAATATTTGTCTCGATAGTCCATTCAATATGCGTCAATTAGGATTAAAAAGGCGGCTGCAGGCTTTAAGCAGCTGTCGAACCGTTCGCGAGCCTTTGTCGTATTCAGCCCAGTAGCGAAACAGGCGAGACTGGACAGTTCGATACCCTTGCCGTTGCTCTCGGCGCAGAACTCCTCTGGAGAGCAGGTGAGGCTGGAGTGGCACAAGAGCAGCTTCCTGGTGAAGCAGCTGAATCAGCAGGTAGAAGTGCAGATTGCGTCGGCCGGCTTTCCGATTTAGGCGATAGTGCCAACCCCTCCAGGTCGTTATTGGTCCTGATTGGCAGGCCAAACACGCATGTGTCTTCCGCCTTCCAGCCGCTGCCTTCGCTCAGCCATGTGTTGCTGATGTAATTGCAGAGCTCCTCAATACGGTGATCGGCATGAACAGCAGGAGAGGCTCGGAGACCATCAAAAACTGGGCGAATGTCGCGACTTCAAGACTCAAATTGTTATCGATTCTAACTTAATTAAGATGATATTATATTTGTGCTCGCTTCTATACTCAGCGGAAATTATGTGATGCAATTAGGGTCCCAATGAACTGAGGATTTTAGCCAATGGTAAGGCATCTAATTTTAATCGAAAAATTCACTATTGAGTTGACATGGACACCAGTCAGTAACATTGATGCCGATTGAAGCATGTAAGGCGTAAACAATCAATGTATTGAGGAGATTTCGTAACCTTTTGACACCCACCCACTCCACTTCGTCTCCATGCTATGTTATATCAATTGAATCACTGTTATTGTTAGAAACCATTTCTGTTTGCGACCACGCCCTTTGAAACCAAACGGAATTATCACAAGTATAATCGTCATTTCCTGGCTACTTTCCTGTAACTTAATCGTCAACATGCACAAGGTGAGTTTATCAAGTTTTGAGTAGCTTTTTTCACATGACTTGCTTTGTTCTCATGGACAATATAGTTGGGTGCGAAAGTTTGGATTTGCAGATTTTCTACAGTATGAAAATGCAGTGGTTTAATTTTCAATACTATTGTGCCAGAATTTAACACAAAAGAATGATCACGCAACTCAGATTTATGGTTTGCATTAATGATATTCTGAGAGGAGAGCGAGGTGAGAAAGTGCAACAGAGGGAGAGAGAGAAATAGAGAGAAAGAAGAGAGGGAGAACGCCAATCCACCATCTTCTCACTATCTTCTATCTACGTTTGAATAATCTAAGTTGATAATCTTAGTCAAATAAGAATACTTTAACATGAGGCTTAAAATAAATACAAGTCCGCAAGCGGCCGTTGTCGAGGATTCCTGCAGTTTAAACTGACGTGTTCACAAAAGCAAATAAACAAATTCAATGCATTAACACACAGTTTTAAAGTGGCGCATATTTACTTTTTGTACTTTTCATACATATTAACTATGTTTTACACTTTATCAACGAGTTGGCGAATGCTGTCACCGAAGTGACCCGGGCTGTCACCGAAACATCCAAAGTTGTCACCGAAAGTGTTGTCACCGAAGTGTCTTGTCACCGAATTGACTTGGGACCATATAAAATGAGGCATTATTTTAATAGTAATAGTATGATCTTGGCCTAATGCGAGATTAAGCACAGCAAAATTAGGTTTCGTTTAGGTTTTGTTTAGCACTAGAGTCTAGAACACGTTATTTGCTTATATGCCTGGGTTTTTTGTGTGATAGGGATGCTATAGCATCCTGACCCCAAGAATTGCATCCTGAAAGTTGACCTAGGATGCAATTTCGCATCTAGTTTTTTGTTTTGTTTTATTGTTTGTTGTGATAAGGATGCATCATTTGTGCGCAACAGTTGGCTGATCTGGTGGGCAAGCCGCAAAATTTAGAGGTAAATGGAAAAATGATAAAGATTTAGGCTTATATGGTCACGGGACCTTTTTTTGGTCCTTTGAAATTTTTGCCCTAATTTTCGAAATTGTGTACCCATGTATAGCATCCCGACCCTTTAAATTGCATCCTGAAATTAGTGACAGGATGCGAAATCGCATCCTGCACCCAGCAAAAAAATAAACCCTAGCTTATATGCTTATTTAAGGTTTTTGTTTTATTACATGGTTGCTAGTAGTGGTAGGCTAATAATTTGTAGTCTAGATAGGCCTATAGGCCAGCATATGATACCTAGGGCTTGGGTAGATCTAACTTTTTGTTAGATTTTGCAATGCATGCCGGGTTGTTAACTCTGACAACAATCTGATCTCTGATGATGTTGTCCTCAATCTGGGTTAATTTTTTTGCTAGGCACAAGATGCAAAATTGCATCATATTCTTAATTTTAAGATGCAATTTTAGGGTTTGGGATGCGATTTTTTTAAAGTCTTATTTAAGAGGTCTTTTATTGTAAAGAAATAAAAAATTCTGGATGCAAAATTGCATCCTATTTCAAATTTCAGGATGCAATTCTCAAAGTCAAGATGCTATAGCATCCCTATAGCACAAAAAATAAACCTAGTCCTTAATGGTCTCTTCATTATCTGGATTATTGTAGTTGCAGCGCTTGATCAGCTTCTAGAGAGATCCAATGCCATGTTATATAATAACTTAAGACACTAAAGTTGCAAGTGTAAGCCAGTGACAACGCTCTTAAGCCCGGCTCTTGGGCAGAGCTTCAATATATATATTGTGGTTCTTAATAAGTGCATAGAGTGAGCAATGTACTGGGTTTATTTTTTGGATGGGCACAGGATGCAAAATCGCATCATATTCTTAATTTTAGGATGCAATTTCAGGGCTGCAAAGTCCCCTTTCAGAGGTCATTTATTGTGAAGAATTAAAAAATCAGGATGCGAAATCACATCCTACATTGAATAATTGAATTTCAGGATGCGATTCTAAAAGTCAAGATGCTATAGCATCCATATAGCACAAAAAATAAACCCAGGCAATGTACATTTGGCCAACGGTAGATAGCTGAGTACAAATAAAGCTAGACAGAAATAATAACAAGTCGTGCAACTTACAATATAACATAGCCTGCCACCTGATTTCTTTGCTACACATGAAGCTAGCAGTAGCCTCTATGCTGTTGGATTCTTGTAGCAATGCATTTTGGTGATGCTCGCACACTGAAGTCCAATCAGTGGTGTGCTGCAGAATAGAGGCCACTTCTCATTTGACATTTTCATCTGGAACCTTCTCCTTGCCATTGTAAAGGAAGGCAATGGTGTCTATAAAATTTGGCTTTTTGAAGCAACACATTTGATTCAGTTGATTAGCTACATAAAATATGATAAAATTTTCCAAGAGTACTTGTAGAAGGTTAGAGGGTTGAAATAGACAATAGCAAGGCAGTGTTTTTTGGTTGTTTGTTGATTCTTGAATGAGATCAGATAGGTCTTGATCAATTAGCTTTTTGGTCTCATGTATTTATAATGTTTATTTGACCTTCCAGAACTTTCTGTAAAAATATTGCATAGTATAACAAAGTTTGAATGAACAGTTTATTACTAATATTGGATGCAAGCAAATGAGGAATATATATTAAATTTATATAATTTACTAGCATAATTTTTGCTAAAATGTGTGAATATTGCACTTAAGAAATTTCTAGAAAGATTTGGAAATTCAGTTTGTACCTTTAACAGAAGTTTCTAGAAATGCTTGTAAACAATTACGTATGATAAAGAACATTCGTGAAGGTCACTATACCATTCCTCCCACGGAAGATGGAGTCCATATAGATAAGCATATGATGCGTGGCAAATGTTATTCACAATGAGGTTTTCTATAGGTAGGTACATGTGCATGAGATCAAAAGGTTGCAGTTGTATGGTATGGTAGCTCAACTACATGTAAACAGATGCAGGGGTATGTAAAAGGTGAGAATGCCATTGTTGAGTTAGACCCAAATATTCAAAAATAGTAATAGTCATTTTTAGGCTTGAACTTGATGTGCTGGCTGCTGCATGTCTGCCTTGGGTCAGTCTCAGTATTTGTGGGTGCTGGCAATGGCTTGGCAGTTGCATCAGGCTGGTTGGTTACCAGGTCAGTTGTTGGGGTGATCTTTGGTTGCTCCTCTAGGTGGCTGACTGGTAGGTCAGCCACTTGTGCTGTCATCCTTGTTGCTAGTGATGTTGCTCATTGACAGGGCTTTAGGCAGTCCATAGAGACTTATTACTTGTGTCTAGGGCTGGTCTCAATGATAAAGAACTTTAGTATCTGCTGGATCATGGAGAATGGACCTTGGTATAGGGCTTCCAAAGGTCTCCTAGGTGCAGTCAACTCAAACCCAGACCCTCTCAGCCATGCCAAGGTCACTTGGGATGTATTGCAGGCCAATCTGGTTGTGGTCTAGTCATCTCCAGCAGGTTGTCCAAGTGCAGGCAGATGGTCTCTGAGGAGGTATCCTTGGTTATCAGGATTCCTTGGAACCATTGGGTGCTTGCCAGTTAGTCGCGTGAAGGGGCTGATTCCATTGTCATCAGGTGATATTCTCATGGCAAGAAGGACAAGAGGCAGTGCTTCATGCCAGGATTCACCACAAGTCTTCAGGATGGTCTTCAACGTCCAATGCACCCTCTTGTCCTTTCCATTCATTTGAGGATAGTAGGCAGTTGTTCAGAGTTGGTGTAATCTGATAACCTTGGTGATGCAATTAAAAAAATTTGGATTCAAATTGTGGTCCTTGGTCAATGATGACATACAATGGAACTTCAAAGTGCAATACCCAGGTGGTGATAAAGGCAAATGGGCAAATGCAACTGCTTTTGGCGGTGACAGATTTGAGTAGTGATGCCTTGCTGGTGTTGCAGTCAATTATGGGGAGCAGGTATTGAGGAGTCAGACCATAGGAGATGGAAGAACTAGTTGGATGGAAGATCAAATGCAGAGATACCAGTCATCATGTGGTAGCTTATCTATGTGAGAGGTCTCACATGCTCTGCAATACTGCTTGATGGCATCCTGCATTCTTGGCCAGAAGTAGCAAGTGCTGAGCATTGGCCCTTTAACTATTTAAGGTGAGACCCTACTTTGCATATATTTGGCACTTGGCCCAATAGCACTATGGCTCAACTGGCACAATGGCCCTTCCTGGCTCTATGGCTGTAAATAACTAAAGCTTTTCAACAAGACTAGCAATATTTCAATAGTCACAAAGAGCTGCTCTTTATTGCTAGTAATACCTTAAAGATGGAAAGCTATTAACAGCAGTATTTATTTTTCTTAGCAGAATTTCACTTCCTTTATATAGTAAAAATTATTTAATTTTTGTTTAAACAGTTGCTATAAAAAATTATAGAAATATTATATTTGCAAAATCTATACATTTTATAATACACAGATTATCAAATTATTTTGGCAAAATTTCAAATTTCATAGAAATGCAAAAATTTACTAGGGCCTATATCATGTTACATGCCTATTTAATTTTCTAACAAAATTATGATATATAATCATTTTTTACTCAAGTAGACATTTTCTTTTGCAGTTATTTCTTTTGCTTGATAAAGATGTCATGTAGAAACTTAAACTATATATGTATACTTTCATACATGTGCAACCTCCTGAATCTTACCCAGCCAGTGCGACATTGTTTAGTGTAAGTGCGACATTGTTCAGTGTAAGTGCGACATAGGTCCTCAGTGGAAAAATTTGCGACTTAGTTGGCCAAAAATTTCGAAGGACCAAAAAAAAAGGTCCCGCGAACCATTCTTGCCTGAATCTTCCCAATTCTTCTCCATTTTGCGACTTACCCCCTCGTTTTTCACCAATTTTGTGACTTGAATTGGCAATTTTGCAACTTGCATCGGTGATTTTGCGACGTCCCTTGCTTGGCAGGCCTGTCACCCGGGTCGGCCGGGTGTTGCGCATGTATGTCTACTTTACTTGAAGAGTAGAGAAAAAATTACCTTAGTTTTGTAGAATATGGCTTGTCAAACTCAAATTTTCTTTAGTATAAGGGCTTAATTATAAGGATAAAATACAAACAGCAAAATTATTAAAAAGTGAGTTAGATAGGTCAGATAACAATAAGTTGCAGAACTATCATTGAGTCCATATTTGAGAATTGATTATAAATGAATTCATTCTACACAGGAGCTAGTAAGACATTGAGACTTGAATTTATCTGAAGTTTGGGAGAAAAAATCTAGGTAAATCAATTTTTTATATATTTTGTATTGTTTTTCAATGAGATTAATTTTAGCAAATTATCTAAGCAACACTTATAGGCCTGAAGCCTCCTCAATGCATGAGGTTATTTAGCTATTACAATAAAGATGAAGCATGTCTGATTGTGTTAATATGTATGATTGTAATGCAAGGCTATCGACTCTAAAACAACTATGAAGCATAGAAAAATGTGAAAGATGAAACAAGTTATTTTATAATAAAAAAGTGTAAGTAAATGGGCCTAAGGGTCGCTGAGGCAAACCAAAGATAGGAACACACATGGGAGAAAACCAAAATAATAAGGAGATGGCTAAAGGACAAAAGAAACAAACAAAAGTTCAAACCAGCATATACAAGAGAAATAAAACAATGACTAAAGTAACAAATAAGGAATCACACATGGGAAACATGAGAAATAGATGTGCTTGCAGAAAATAGACATTATAAGCAGGAGTGAGATCCCCAAACCCTTCATATATTTGCAATTCTTTGGATTGTAAATGGAAGCATAGAACATAAGAAAAAGTCTAGGCTATTATAATATATTTAATGTAGAGTGTTAGGCACCGCTATCCATTTTAGTGGGTACCAATCATTTTGGTTATTGATCACTTGTATTATGCTTTATTTGCTAACCAAGCATAAAATAGCAAATTTGCTTAGAAAACAAATATATTTGTAGTTTATTACTTTTAGTTGTCAAAGCTCTCAATGGTTTAGGGTAATATAATTATCTGATTTGAGTTTTTACTCATTAGAACATTAATTAATTTCAGCCTTTTATTACTGAATAGTTTTGTTTTAAGACAGTAAGCTCAATGAATCAGCCAGAGTTGAAGAATCATAGTAGTGGTGATGAAGCTATTGATGAGACTGATGCCGATGAGGACTGTCCCCAACTTGTGAGTCTTGATGAGCCTCCTGAGTTAGTAAACTTAACAGCAGAGGCCCAGCCTAAAGTGACAGATAGTGACAGCTTGCCACCAGTGCCTGTAACAGTAATTACAGGCTATCTGGGTGCAGGCAAAACTACTCTGTTGAATTACATTTTAACTGAACAGCATGGCAGAAGAATAGCTGTCATTATGAACGAATTTGGTGACTCCGCAGCTGTTGAGGCTGCGCTCACTGTTGCTGAGGATAAAGCGGACGATGGTGAGCTGCTTATTTTTCTGTTAGAGAGGAGGAATATATTGACCTTTTTGATTAAGACTAGGCGGGGAAAAACTAAAAAAAGACTTGGAGCGGAAGGAATTCATTCTTATTTGATCCAATCTGAAGGGATTCGTTCCCACTATCTCACATCTGAAGGGATTTTTTTCCACTACTTAGATCCCATCTGAAGGGATTCGTTCCCACTAGCTCCCATCTAAAGGGATTCGTTCCCACTTAGCTCCTATCTGAAGGGATTCGTTCCCACAAGCTCCCATCTGAAGGGATTCGTTCCCACAAGCTCCCATCTGAAGGAATTCGTTCCAACAAGCTCCCATCTGAAGGGATTCGTTTCCACTTGGCTCCTATCTGAAGGGATTCGTTGCCACTTAGCTCCCATCTGAAGGGATTCGTTCCCACAGCTCCCATCTGAAGGGATTTGTTCCCACAAGCTCCCATCTGAAGGGATTCGTTCCCACAACCTCCCATCTGAAGGGATTCGTTCCCACTTAGCTCTCATCTTAAGGGATTCGTTTCCACTTGGCTCCCATCTGAAGGGATTCGTTTCCACTTAACTCCCATCTGAAGGGATTCGTTTTCACTTAGCTCCCATCTGAAGGGATTCGCTCTCATACTTGGCTCCCATCTGAAGGGATTTCGTTCTCACTTAGCTCCTATCTGAAGGGATTCGTTCCCACAAGCTCCCATCTGAAGGGATTCGTTTCCACTTGGCTCCTATCTGAAGGGATTCGTTGCCACTTAGCTCCCATCTGAAGGGATTCGTTCCCACAGCTCCCATCTGAAGGGATTCGTTCCCACAAGCTCCCATCTGAAGGGATTCGTTCCCACAACCTCCCATCTGAAGGGATTCGTTCCCACTTAGCTCTCATCTTAAGGGATTCGTTTCCACTTGGCTCCCATCTGAAGGGATTCGTTTCCACTTGGCTCCCATCTGAAGGGATTCGTTTCAACTTAACTCCCATCTGAAGGGATTCGTTTTCACTTAGCTTCCATCTGAAGGGATTCGTTCTCATACTTGGCTCCCATCTAAAGGGATTCGTTCTCACTTAGCTCCCATCTGAAGGGATTCGTTTCCACTTGGCTCCCATCTGAAGGGATTCGTTTTCACTTAGCTCCCATCTAAAGGGATTCGTTCTCACTTAGCTCCCATCTGAAGGGATTCGTTCTCACAGCTCCTATCTGAAGGGATTCGTTCCCACAAGCTCCCATCTGAAGGGATTCGT
>CATNEM010000107.1:980000-1072500 GCA_950096795.1 Macrostomum cliftonense | reverse complement strand
TGCTCTATAGGTAGCTAGATTGCTCTATCGGTAGCTAGATTGCTCTATGGGTAGCTAGATTGCTCTATGGGTAGCTAGATTGATTGCTCTATGGGTAGCTAGATTGCTCTATCGGTAGCTAGATTGCTCTATGGGTAGCTAGATTGCTCTATAGGTAGCTAGATTGCTCTATCGGTAGCTAGATTGCTCTATGGGTAGCTAGATTGCTCTATGGGTAGCTAGATTGATTGCTCTATGGGTAGCTAGATTGCTCTATCGGTAGCTAGATTGCTCTATGGGTAGCTAGATTGCTCTATGGGTAGCTAGATTGTTCGATTGGTAGCTAGATAACTTGATTGCTGGCTAGATAGGTTGATGATTACCTAAATAGCTTGCCTTTAATGGGTAGATAGTTTTGCAGATCGATTGGAAACATCTATTTTGGTTATAAAAGCAGATTAAGTGAGTATGAATTTAGTTAAAGTGGTTTAAAAGACTTTCAAAACCCTCAAAACTGCAGGTGGATTCTGGCCCCTATGCTACAGTGGCTGATTACTTAGCCGAAGTGTCCTCATCCGTCTCTGATCGTTGCGAATCAAACTCGAATTTGTCCAATCAGTTAGCTAATTTTGCTCTCCTAGCCGAATTGCTCTGGTGTCGTCCGTTGGAAACCGCGCGATTCTCTGCTGAACGTCGTCGATCTTTGTTATTTGCCATGTACAATCGGGCTCGTGCCGAGTCTTTGTTGCAACGAGCCGGAGCTATTGATGTTGCCGACGATTCCGAACTGATTGAATCCATAGTGGACGATTCCGCTTGGTCCCTAGCTTGGGGTCAGCTAGATCCCATTATTGACCTGCTGGCTAAATGCCAATCCGATCTGTTGCTAGGCTGTTGCTATAGAGATTTAAATCAATTAGTGCATTGCTTGCAACAGGTTGGCAGGGAGTTTGCCCGATTCTATCATCGAGTTCGAGTGTTGCCATCGGGCGCCGCAACGTCGGCAATGGATTTGAAGCGACTGGCTTGGCGTATTCGTTTAGTGCGAAAAACTTCTGATTGGATTGATCTGCTGTGTCGGTTGGTTGGTGTCGACTGTGTCACTGCGATGTGATGCAGGCTGGCTGGATTATCGCTCTGTCTTTATTATCATTGATAATTAAACGCGGGGAGCAGTCTGGCAATTGCTGATATTTTGCAATTGAGTTTTAAATACGATGTTTTGGGCTTGAAGAATATATTAGAAGAGTATGAAGAAAACAGCAGTAGAGGGACTGGACGACATGAGGAAGAATTGCAATAGAGGGACCTCTAATATCCTGCGCATCTTTCTTAAATTGCTTAATTGCCTTGAATTGTAGAAGTGCCTGATGCATTTTAATTTAATCAAGATATTGAATGTTAGCTGCGCTTGAAATGCAAATAAAAATGTTATGGCTTTTTACTTTCTTTGGAGCATTATGATGATTGATAATTGTTTCTATTTTTCTCTTGATTTCTTTTGTTTTAAGTTAAATTAAAATATATAATACTTTAATAAGGACCCCTATAATCCATTAGGTAATCATTGAACTATGTTATTTACATTTATACACAAAATTAGAGGCCTTAGCTTGCTTTTTGTTTATATGAGGAACATTATATCATGAATATTTTTTCAATTTCAGAGAGCAATCTTGAGACCGAATAATTTTACTAGACCAAAGAGAAGTCGCTCCCCAGTAGCAATAATTAACAATGCGAGTTTGGCAAACTGAGCACGTGTTTGAGCACAATTGGGAAACCGTAGTCCAAGCCGCTATGAACAAATATCCCAATCCGTTGCTCACTGGTATAATGAGTCAGGATGTCGTGTCGCGTTCCGTTTCCCCCGACGGTTCGCTCAAATCACATCGATTATTTGGGATATTTTTCACCGGAGTTGTTCACACTCTGCGTAGTCTAGGCTTGGGCCGGTTGTTTAACTCGTTAAATGATGCTGATGCGGATGTGTGGTACGGCAGTGAGCACAGTGTGGTTGACCCTAAGAACAGGCGCTACATACTGAGCAGTGAAAATATTACATTTAGTCATACAGTCACGCTTCAAGAACGATTGGAATATCGACCGCATCCGGACGACCCGCTTAGGAAAACAATTTTACAGCAGTCAGCCACCATCACTTGCAAAGCTTGGCCAGTCGGTACCATTGTTGAAGCTGTGCTAGAGAATGCCGTTTACTCTAGGCTAGCGGCTAATGGGCCTAACGCTATTGAATGGGTTATTGCTAATCGGTTGTGATTTGACTGCTCAATTTTGCCAAACGATTGAAAAATAATTTGAATTCCTGCTTTCCAAGAACTTTCAGGCTTATTTTTTGGCTTTAGTATTATTATATTAAATCAATTTTAGTACGGTGTTGTTTATGATAATTAATTAATGCGACTTCTATTATAATTAGCAATCGATGCACCTTGAATTTTATTGCAATCAATCGATCAATTATTGGTGCTATATGTCTTTTTGACGAGATTTGATTTGATGACTTGAATAAAAATATGCATTGCCCGTTCAAGTTTACAATCAACTTAGGGCGTCTGAAAGCAATGTACTTTTTTCTGTGTTTATCTCTGACTTATTTAAGTTTAATCTACAGGGTTTAGACTTCAAACGAGTAATTAACTTAAAGTACATACTTATTGGCAGGTCACTGAACTCATGACCCATCCACGTTAATCTTCTTGTTAGAGTAGGATGACTTGGATCAGGGTTCGGCAACCTTTTTTCAGCTCGTATCTTGAGGGCCAGATAAAGACTATAAGGGGTCGTTCTATAAAACTTTCGTAACTTACGTTCGAACGTAACTCCTATCTCGGTAATGTAAAAAGTTCCAACTTACGATCAAACTTAAGCTACGCAAGCTTTATAGAACGACCCCCAAGAGCATGGCTGCGGGCCAGTGTGTATAAGTTAAGATTTAGAGGGAAGAAGAGAAGAGCAAAAGGGAGATGCTAGGAGATAATAAGAGCGGAGGTAGAGGAAAGGAGGGGAGAGCAGAGAGAAGAGAGAAAGAGCAGAGAGGTAGAGAAGAGGGGGAGGAGACGGATAGCAGAGTGAGAAGAGAGAGAGCGAAAGCGAAGGGGAGAAGGAGCAGAGGGACAGCAGAGGAACGAGACGAGAGTATTGAGAAGAGACGGATTAATGTAAATCCTTTCTTTAATGAGAATTTCAGACCGTTGTCTTTGAGCGGGCCAGATTGCTATAGTAAACTTTATTATCAAAGTCGAAGGGTCAAAGGCTGCCGACCTCTGACTTAAATGACAACTAACCAGCTCTTCTATGCAGAAAGTACATTTACCTTCGCCACCTAAATTTTGCAGCAGAATATAACAGCCAGTCACCAAGTTAGTGTCGCCAGTAGCAGCTGGATGGCCGACTCACTACTATCAGTAGTACAATCTCAGCCAGAACCGGCTGTCCGACCAGCCAGCGATATGCTAGTAGTACGTCGAATGCCCAATCCTGACGGTTCGTCTCGTCCAATTTTCACCATTGTTCGCCAGCCTTCGTCATCTGCCGCCTTGGCTAATTCAACCGCCTCATCGCTGTCTCCTCTTACAAAGACGATCGAGTCTAAACCGGTCGAAGTAGAAAGTGAGTCGGCAACTTACGGCGAATCGTTCTGGATTAGCGATGTTGGCTGCGATCCTGTGATGGACGTGGCGCCTGGACTTGGTGGCGCGGACAGGCAGCAGCAGCAGCAGCAGCAGGTGCCCGAGCTCGTTGTTAACGACACTCCCGGACCTGTTGCCGTTTCCTCCGGCCGGTCAAGCCGATTGATGCGATATCAGCTGCCCCCGGAGACCGCCTCCCACAGCTTGTTGCTCGCCCCCGCTGCCGCCCCTGCCGGCTCAAGCGCCGCCAGTGATTCTCTAGCCCTGCCGCCAAAGATGTTGCAGTGCTCCAAGTGCGGCAAGCATTTCCGCAATTTGTACTCACTGGAGCATCACATATGCGCGCCAAGGCGGAAGCAATTGAGCAGGCAGCAGGTTAGCTGATTTTTAGCTATGGTCTAAATTAGCGGCTGGTTGAAAAGTAAAGCGGCACTCACTGAAGTATCACACAGTAAAGCGGTACTCACTGAAGTATCACACAGTGAAGCTGAACTCACTGAAGTATCACACAGTAAAATGGCACTCACTGAAGTATCACACAGTAGGTGGCACTCACTGAAGTATCACACAGTAGGCGGCACCCACTGAAGTATCACACAGTAAAGCGGCACTCACTGACGTATCACACAGTACAGTGGTACTCACTGAAGTATTTCACAATAATTCGGCATTCAAAAAAGTTATTTTCCTAAAATGTTATTTTCCAGCTTCAGCAGCAGGAGGTGAACGGTGTCCGCTACTACCTGTGCCCAGCCTGCTCCAAGCCTTTCAAATGGATCGGCAATCTCACTAGGCATTTCCACACTCATACTGGTGGCCGATTTTTTCGTTGCGAAATTTGTAGCAAATCATTTTTCACGTCCTATCAGGTGAAACGCCATATGAACAGTCATTTGGGCGTGCGCTACAAGTGTACAGTGTGTGCTAAGCCTTTCACCTGCAAATATTCCTGCACTTGGCATATTCGACAGCACCTGTTGCAGCAGCAGCAGCAGCAGCAACAGCCTGGCCAGCAACAAAAGCAGCAACAGCCATTAATTGAAAGACAGGAGCCAAGCCGCAAACTTCCCAACGCCATGTCTCTTCTCAATGACGATGACAATGTCGATATTGATATGGATGACCTGGAAGATGGGGACAGCGTTGAACAAGATGAGGAACAGAATAAAATTGCTAGCGAGCAGGAGCGACTGGCGGGACAGTTACCTGCGTCGGTTTTAGCTCCCGTTGCCATGGTTACCGTGAAGACTTACTGTCCGGGTACCTAGTACTATTATTAGCTAATCAGCCTGTACTTTTAGTTTGACGTTTGACGCACTATATTTGAACAAAACATACAAATTTTGTTAACATGTATATTGCTGGTAATCTGTTGTATTTAATACGCAGATTAGTGTTTATATATATTCCTAAGATATTTTATAAAGGACATTGAACCACGTTTTAAGGAATCTCGACTTAAAACAATATTTCGGTTTTTTTGGGTTTCAGTAATACTTGAATTTGCTATCATTATAAATAGTTGTGCTACCTGTATCAAAATAAGTTGGAAATATTCATAAAAATCTAACTCCCAAAACTAAAAAATACTATTGCTAAATATTTATTTCCAAGATAGCAGTTACCTTACCTCTAGCGTTTTGTTTTAATGGGCATTTTTTCTAAATTCTCTGCTTGAGAAAATAATCATAAATTGAATAAATTGTCCAAAAATACTTATATATATATATATGTAAAATTAAAATTCAAGTTAATAAAACACAAATGTAAATATTTTTATGTCGTTGAAAAATAATTTTATATCGCCTTCTTTTACTGCTATTTAAAAATATTTTTAGGCGTCAAAATCGATGTAGGTGCTAATTAAGAGTTCTAATTATCAGACTCAATTAAAAATGCATACGCACAGTTTCCTGTACTTATCTCTTATCTCAAAACTCTTATCTACAGTTCGGAATAATCGTAAAGTTGCCTTCAGCAGCCGTGGCTGCGGCGCGAGTAAAAAAATCCTTTGATCTATTTGGCCGCACGTTTGTTAATCGGCCTAACACTAATTATCGTACATATTGGACCAATAAAACTGTCGGCCATGGCGGTCTTGGCGGCAGACATCAAAGCCGACTGGCCCTAGCTGGCTTAGTTATGAGTGCAAGTCTCGGCGTCGGTTTACTATTATTGTCGAAGAGTCGCGTTGTTAACGCCAAGGAGGTGTCAGCGCCTAAGCCAGAGGCCAGCGATGAAAGCGCTGATATGGTTGAGCAACAGCAGCCAAGTCAGAAGAAGCGCAGCTTTCGCGAACGTCGAATAATAGCGTACGAGGACCGGATTCGGGCCTACAGCACTCCAGATAAAATATTTCGCTATTTTGCTACTCTGCAGGCTGTTCATTCTGATGGTTCTGCCACTGTGAGTCTGAATTTTTGCTAAGTGTTTCAAGGGAATGATTTTTACCACGGGATGATCATGAAAATCATCCATCCTGTAAGTGATATAGGTTTGCGAGCTCGAAATTTTATATCTTCAAAAGACCAAGTATCAAAACATCTATACACTTAAAAGAAAAAGAAAATCCAGCGTAAAGTCAGTTGTTTGTGTTAATAACTTAATAGCAATCGTAAAAATGTACTAAATATTGATTTTTTCCTCTGGCCGCAGATCTACATGACGCCGGAAGATTTTGTTCGCAGCCTAACGCCCGGAATTCGCCAGCCGGAAGGTCTCGGCCTCGATTCGTTTAAACCCTACTACCCGGCCATGGACAATCCCGACCGATTGTTGGAGCGTCGACCTCGCGACTCTATCTTTCGTGCTCTCGGCGATCAGGCTCTGATCTCGTTCAGCGACTACGTGTTCCTGCTTACTGTGCTGAGCACGCCGCCCAGACAGTTTGAGATCGCTTTTCGCATGTTTGACTCCAACGCCGATGGAAACTTAGATATCAATGATTTTTGGCGAGTTCAGGTGCCAATTTTTGTATTTATAGCTGTGAAATGCATTTCCTACTACCTACTAAATTGTTACGTCATAAGTAGTATGAACGAAGTATTTTTTTATTTTTTATTTTTTTAAATTTATTTTCAGGCAGTGCTTCGCGATCAGACCAACGTTGGCAAGCGACATCGCGATCACAGCGTCACTGGTAGCACTCTGAAGCAAGAGCTGAATTCCGCTTTGGCGAATTACTTTTTCGGCAAAAATGGTCGCGGAGAATTGAGTGTAGCGCGAATATTGGAATTTCAGGTGTGATGTAGCTAGGCTATACGTACGCTCGTAATTTGTAATTGATTTCCGTCAAAATATAAGATTCTATTAGTCTTAATACCATTAAAGTACGTCTAAGTGAGCCCTTATTCATAAAAAAACCTCGGCAGTGACTCATAAGCATCCATTTGTCACAATTATATCTTATGATTTAGCAGTGAGCCATATCATATGATTCCTTTCTTTTCGCAACCAGGCGCGCCTTCAAGGCGAACTAAATCGCATCGAGTTCGATCGTTATAACCCGGACAGTGGTGACTGCATCACGGAGTTGAGCTTCGCTCGCCTGCTAATCGCCTACGCCGGTATAGCGAATGAAAAACGAAAGAAAATGTTGAATCGCGTGCGTAAAGCCTTTAGCGGCAACGGTGCCGGTATTTCGTTTCGCCAGTACGCCGAGTTTTCGCGCCTATTAAGATGCATTGACGATGTTGACATGGCGTTGAACTTTCATCACATTGGTAAGCTTTTTTTATCTAATTTCTAAACACACTACTGTTCTTTGAAACCTTAGTAGTGCAGTTAGCGCATTTTTGTAAGTAATTTTTTAAAATTAATTTTCCGCGTGTTTCCAGCCGGCGCAGCCATAGACAAAGCCACATTTCGTCACGTGGCCATGTCGGTTGCGGGCATCGATTTGGATAATCACCTTCTTGACGTAGTCTTTGTCTTATTTGACGAAGATGGCGACGGTCACCTTAGCAACAAAGAGTTCGTATCGGTGATGAAGCACAGATCGTTGCGTGGCCTGGACAAATCGAAGGACACTGGATTAGTTCGAACGCTGTCAGCTTGGAGCATGTGCGCCCAGGAGCTACTGCTGTATTATTTTAAAGTTCACAGCCAGTGAGGAAACTTTGATTTTGGCTTGAAATTCCAATCTAGTTGAACTGCCGCATACTTTCTTAAGTAGTATGGCTAAAATGTCATTTTAGGACTGTCAAAGTGAACATTATCGAATTTCTTTCTTCTCGAATTTTTTTGGTCTTACCTGTCAAATTGAACGACTTACTGCATCATACTACTGAATTCGCTTTAAAAGAGTAGCGTAAGTGTGCATGCTCATTTAAATTTGCATTCCTGCTAGGCGCTCTTTTATTTTTTTGCAATTAAAAAGCTTTTTTATTTGACATTAGTTGCATTTAATAGACAATTTTTAACTTTATTAAACACTGCTGTGGTATTTATTGCTTACTTTATTGCTTTACTTTACGCTAATTTCGTTTACTAAAAATACACGTGTTTTGATTTTTAGAATATCTTTATTGCCTTTTATGTACACGTGTTAGTTGTGTGGATTCATTTATCTTTTTTCTTGACAGATATTAAGTTACAAAAAATGCTAGTGGATCCCTATTTTTTATATTCTGTAGTAGCATAAACACTTACATATGTGAATCAGTTAAATACTAGTACAAAGCAACATTTATTATATTATGGACTTTTTTACCTTATCTAAATGTAGGAATTCTATTTAGACTTTTCTCTTATCTTATCTGGTGTAACTTTCTTATCACCTCTGGTGTTGTTTGGGTCATCAGAAGCCTAAGATTTATAGCTTTTTTGTAGCGCCAAATAGTACATTTTATTAGTCAAAAGTACTTTTTTGGCCGGTCTGGAAATGGCGGCCCTCACACACACACCCTTCATGTTTACGCAGATTCACAGCTAATCTGCCTGTACACGGGTAGGTGAGACATTTTAGTGCTTAAACAAGTCTGAACTTATTTTCCCCCAATCCTTCCGGTTGTGTATTTGTGTGTGACTAAGTGCGTGCCTTATCAGTTTGTGCTAAACCGATTGTTGTTTGGTTAGTTTGATCAACATGTTGACTTTAATTGCCGCCAAGTCCTGACTAAATCCTTCAATGCTGTATTTCACTTGTGCTAATTGTACAATCTAGCCAGACAAGCAACAGCCAGCCACGCACGGTTAGTTTTTTCGTCTACCGTATTTTGATAAACTGATAATAAGTGCCGGGGCAGGCTGGGGTGGGTGAACGCCCGCCAATTAAAAGTGACCACAAGAGTTAAATGCACTTAAGCGCCGATTCACTCATCCAATAAATTTGTCGTCTTTGGTTAAATCTTGTATGGACGATAGAATGTACAGTCCAAGTCTAGTCATTTAGCTATAGGGACTTAAAGGCTCATTCACACCACCATCAAATGAAGCCAAATCACTCGGATTTAGATTTTAAATCCGACTATTTGTGTTGACAAATGCGTGAATTGTACATAAAATTAGTCGTTTGATTGCGGGCCTTTAGAAAAACGTCAAGTCGTCAATTATTTGTTTATTTTTATCGCAATATTTTGATAGCTCATTGACACTTTCATTGGGGTAGCCTGAGTGCATGTTGCGTAAAGTAAATTGTGTTTTGACTTGTGAATGTGAATGAGGCTTGGTGTTTGTCAGATAGGGTGTACGGCTGACTGGGGACATGGTAAGGGGGTAATTGGGGAGGGAGCTAGCGCTGCTAGAGTGACGAAATTCATGCACGCCAAAGCTTCGTGGACTTCACGCGTGCGCCTTCTAGGACTCGGGGGGCTTCCCCCATAGCCGGGGGTTTTTCTAGGTCATTTATAACTCGCCTCTTTTCCTTTATACGCCAGACGCAGGGGAATTCCCGATTGTTCTAAATTTAGCAACATCAGCTCTGCTATAGTGTTGTGTTCAACCAGCCTTCACCCCGGCCCACCCTTCCTGCGCGTGCTTTTTCCTATCTATCATTCGGCTCCTATGTGGGGGGTATATATAAAACCCTCCAGGCCACGCGCTCCCTCCCAGTCTGATTTAACTGCATTGTGCAATTTTTAACGTCAAGTTTAGGCCTACCAAGTCAATCATGCATCTCACCAGCGGTCTTATTACTGCGTCGCCTTTGATTCACGAAGCGGCTGCGTTGGCTACATCGCCGTCATCCTCTAATTTTCGTTTATTACTCTCCAGCGCAACAAAATCTTCGTCTATTGTAACGCCTGCGTCCACTAATAATACAACCAAACAACCCAAACCGAAACGTCGTCATAGGCGCTCGAACTCATTCGATTCGGCTTGTCTTAGTCGTAGCTTTGAAATAAAGCATGGCCCTAGTAGTATTGAAGAATCATCCGCACTAGGCCTAGTGAAAGCTATTGTTGCTTTGTCTGGTCAGCAATTGCTATCTTGGCTAAAATGCGACTGGGAGCAACAGTGCTTACCCGACGATGGGTTAGTTTAGAGAATTTCTCGAGTATAAATTATCATGAATTTAGTGGTTTCAAGAAGTACAAAGTGGCCCCTGTTCAAATTGCAGTATTCGCCAGCTTCACACACCGTCGGACAGTCTGCTGAGCCGGCCAGGCCATATTGGCCAGTGCCGTCAAGGTCGCGGCGCTTTCCGACGCGGCATGCTCAGTCCGCTGCTCATTCTGCTCACTATGGGCATCGCCCGTTGCCTATTGGAGTCGAGGTTGAGACACGGACCTTTGGCTGGCAATCCTCTGAGCTGTCTGGCTGTTGGTGGCGGTCCGATTTGCCTTGTTGGAGTTGCCTGCTTGGCATTCGCTGCTCTTAATGCGTCGCTTCTGGTTGCTACTGCCGGCTATCGTCGGCTTGGCGTTGCTACCAGCGCCTGTCTGCTGCTTGTGGCGCCCGCCTGCGTTGCCCTGTGGGCCCGGCCTTCGCCGAGTAAGTTTAATTCAATAAATCCATAGAGTTTTTATGGCTTAGAATTAGAATAAAACTCGGCTTTTCAGCATCAAATAGTCAAATTTTTCTGTAGCTACGCGTAGGGAGCTCAGATGTAGGGGGGGAGGGGGTATCTAAAGAATCTTGCCATCCGGGATCTAAAGAACCGAGTTCTCAAGTATAGAAGGAACCGAGCTCTCGGGTACCTAAGGAACCGAGCTCTCGAGTATCTAAGGAACGAGCTCTCGAGTATCTAAGGAACCAAGCTCTCGAGTACCTAAGGAACCGAGCTCTCGAGTATCTAAGGAACGAGCTCTCGAGTATCTAAGGAACCAAGCTCTCGAGTACCTAAGGAACCGAGCTCTCGGGTGCCTAAGGAACCGAGCTCTCGAGTACCTAAGGAACCGAGCTCTCGAGTACCTAAGGAACCGAGCTCTCGAGTATCTAAGGAATGAGCTCTCGAGTATCTAAGGAACCAAGCTCTCGAGTACCTAAGGAACCGAGCTCTCGGGTACCTAAGGAACCGAGCTCTCGAGTACCTAAGGAACCGAGCTCTCGAGTACCTAAGGAACCGAGCTCTCGAGTATCTAAGGAACCAAGCTCTCGAGTACCTAAGGAACCGAGCTCTCGGGTACCTAAGGAACCGAGCTCTCGAGTACCTAAGGAACCGAGCTCTCGAGTATCTAAGGAACCAAGCTCTCGAGTACCTAAGGAACCGAGCTCTCGAGTATCTAAGGAACCAAGCTCTTGAGTACCTAAGGAACCGAGCTCTCGAGTATCTGAGGAACCGAGATCTCGAGTATCTAAGGAACCGAGCTCTCGAGTACCTAAGGAACCGAGCTCTCGAGTATCTGAGGAACCGAGATCTCGAGTATCTAAGGAACCGAGCTCTCGAGTACCTAAGGAACCGAGCTCTCGAGTATCTAAGGAACCAAGCTCTCGAGTACCTAAGGAACCGAGCTCTCGGGTACCTAAGGAACCGAGCTCTCGAGTACCTAAGGAACCGAGCTCTCGAGTTCCTAAGGAACCGAGCTCTCGAGTATCTAAGGAACCAAGCTCTCGAGTACCTAAGGAACCGAGCTCTCGAGTATCTAAGGAACCAAGCTCTCGAGTACCTAAGGAACCGAGCTCTCGAGTATCTAAGGAACCGAGCTCTCGAGTACCTAAGGAACCGAGCTCTCGAGTATCTAAGCAACCGAGCTCTCGAGTATTTAAGGAACCTAGTGCTTTCTCAAGTATCTTAAGCTCGTAGAAACATAATTTTTAGTATCGAAAGAGCCGAGCTCTAAGAAAGCAAAAATCACAATTAATTGATATTGATTTTCTCCCTCTCGCAGTTGTCAGCCTAGCCGCAATGTCAATCAGTGTGGCCCTGTTCCTCAAGCTGGCCAGCTTTCACTCGGAGTCGCCTAGCGACAGCAAGAGGCGTTTATCTCTGCTCGAACTGTGTCGTTTCGCCGCCTCCTCTCGCCTGTTGTTTTCTAAGCCTAGTCGGCCTATGACACTGTCTTCTTCTTCTGCAACAATTTTGCTGGCCCAATTGGCGGGTTTGCTGGCGACCATGATTGGCCTCAATCAGCAGTGGCTTCTGCCGTCTCTGGCCGCAGCCGACAACTACAGGCCAGTTGCTGGGGAGTCTTCGACAGCCTGCTATTGGCTGGTGATGATTGAACGACAACTGCGACTGTCGGCGCCGGTGATTGCCGTCTGTTTGGCCGCTGGATCAGCTGTCAATCGTTTTTTCTGTCTGATTGATGCGTGCTCTTTAGCGTCTCCTGCTAAGGATGGAGATGTGAGTTAGAGAAATGTTTCGAGCATTGGAAATCGAACTAAAAGCATCCTAAATCTCACTTACAAATCGTTTTAAATATGACTTACAAATCGCCCTAAATCTTAATTAGAAATCGCCCTAAACGTCAATTAGAAATCACTTAGAAATCGCCCTAAATCCCACTTAAAAATCGCCCTAAATCCCACTTAGAAATCGCCCCGAATCTCACTTAGAAATCGCCCTAAATCTTAATTAGAAATCGCCTAAATCGCCCAAAATCTTACTGAGAAATCGCCCAAATCCCACTTAGAAATCGCCCCAAATCTCACTTGGAAATCGCCCCAAATCTCTACTTAAAAGTCGCCCTTAACCTCACCTTCAGAATGCGGTGCCAGACCAGCAGCAGCAGCAGCCGCCCACAGTCTGGTGGTGGAATTCAGCCTCGCTCTCCGACCTGCCGCAAGCGATCTGGCCGGCGTGCGCGGATCTCCAGCTGCCCCGTCTGGCTTGGGCCTGCCTGGTTCAACTGGTCATCTCTGTTGCCCTCCGGTCGCCGCGGTTATGGCCTTTGCTAACGATTTTAGTTGCTATGCCGGCGCTAGACAAGCTCTGCGCAAAGCTTGGCAACGCTTTTGTGTGGCTCTGCTTAGTGCTCGGTTTGCCTGTGTTGGCTCGACTAGCCTATGCTGACTACTGCCAGTACTATCTGTAGGACCATTTTTTGATGGTTGTTTGTAGATATTGACTTCTATTTCATAAGGACTGTTTCGTATTTCAAATCTGAATTACAGTGTGTAAATTTTGTTGCTAATCAATTGTTTTTGTTGCAATCCATTGTCAGCATCTTAATCATCTTTAATTAGTCATTATAGGCTTTAACTAATAAATTATTCTTAGGTGAGGCTATTTTGTTTTTGATTATACATAAGTCATTTTTTGTTTATTTTTTTAACTTATCAGACGATATGTGATCCTAGATTGCTTGTTCAAATAACATTGTGGGATGTACGAGTTAAAGTGTGAGATTTTATGAGAATAGAGTATGAGATTGGATGAGAATGCAAAGTAGGAGTGTGAGATTGGATGAGAATGCAGACTAGGGGTGTGAGATTGGATTAAAAATGCAGAGTAGGGGTGTGAGATTGGATGAGAATACAAAGTACGCGTGTGAGATGAGAATGCATACTTCGTAGTTCGAGTGTGAGATTGGATGAGAGCAAGGGTCTTGCAGAGCAAGGGTCTGAGATATGAGCTAGGTCATTAGCCTTATGACGGGAAGGTCGTGGGTTTGAGCCCCTGCTCTAGGAGACGATTTGCGCCCTTGAGCAAGTCACTTAATCGCACATTGCTTCAGTCTACCCAGCTGAGATCGGGTATCAGTTTGAGCTGGGAAAAATTATGGTGGGTGTGCCGAGGGCTGTACGTCTATCTGGTCTTAAGGTTTGATGTCTTAAAATTTGTCTTTCTAGCCAGATACAAGTAGGCCATGAGATTCTCACAGGGTAATTCTAACTTGCAGTCGGCCAGCTACTCAGCGGGTCTGTCAGACTACGCCGACAAAGGCGTTCTCGGCCTGCCGGAGACTCACGAGTCTCAAGCCGATTGGGAATTGAAAACTCGCCAACTAGCTGATTTGATTCGTCAGCCAGGTGCTCGGGTTGTCGTACACACCGGCGCTGGGATCAGCACCGCCGCCGGAATTCCCGACTTTCGCGGCCCGAACGGCGTCTGGACGTTGGAACGCGACGGTCGAACTGGCCAATCCGGCGTCCGGTTTGAAGAGGCCCAACCGACGCTGACGCACGCGGCTTTGGTTGCCTTAGAAACCGCCGGTTTTATTCACTATCTGGTGACGCAAAATGTCGACGGGTTGCATCTTCGTTCGGGATTTCCGCGAAATCGAATGTCAATTTTACACGGCGACGTTTTTATTGAACGTTGTCGCCGATGCGGCCTGCATCGGTCGAGGCGGTTGCCAGGGGAAACGGTTGGTCAGAAACCGACTGGCCGTCTGTGTGAGGCGCCCGCCAGGCGGGCTGGTCGCAACAAGCAGCAGCAGCAGCAGCAGCAGCAGACTGGGTTGGGTGACAGTCAGATGTGCGGCGGCGAGATACTTGACACCGTGCTAGACTGGGAGCACCAATTGCCGCAGGCGGATCTGCGTCGTGCTCGCGAGAATTCCAGCGCAGCTACGGTGAACCTGACGCTAGGCAGCAGTCTGCAGATTGTGCCAGCCGCTGACCTGCCAACCATGGGCGGCCGGCTTGTGATTGTGAATCTGCAGACTACTAAGAAAGATTCTCAAAGTTATTTGCGTATCAATGCTCGAAGCGATCTTGTAATGCGACTGTTGTGTCAGGAGCTGCTGGGAGTTGATGCTGACGAGATGCTGAGACCCTTGCTTCATTTGCAACCATTGAAACTGTATTCAAAGCATACAAAAAAGAGCGAACGATTTCCCTGGCGATTTGCTCCATGCGATGAAAATTCCGTGGAAAATTCTAATTCCAATCCAGAGTTGTCTCGCGTCAAAACTGAGCTAAAAGACAGTTCAGAAATTTCAGCTGTCAAGAGAGAAGAACAAAGTTTGGAAAGCAATAATCGCACCAATGTTAGCCAAGATCGAACCACAGACAGCCAAGATCGAACCACAGACAGCAAAGATCGAACCACAGACAGCAAAGATCGAACCACAGACAGCCAAGATCGAACCACAGACAGCCAAGATCGAACCACAGACAGCAAAGATCGAACCACAGACAGCCAAGATCGAACCACAGACAGCCAAGATCGAACCACAGACAGCAAAGATCGAACCACAGACAGCCAAGATCGAACCACAGACAGCCAAGATCGAACCACAGACAGCAAAGATCGAACCACAGACAGCAAAGATCGAACCACAGACAGCAAAGATCGAACCACAGACAGCGAAGATCGAACCACAGAGAGCGAAGATCGAACCACAGAAAATAAAGATCGAACCACAGACAGCCAAGATCGAACCACGAATATTAAACGCGTTAAGCTTGGCTGACTATTTGTACTTTTACACTGATTGCAAGCGTTCATGTTAACTTGAGGTCTTTACCTCGGTATTTAGAATCGTTTAGCGTATATTTTAATAGAATTTGCGTATTAAATTATTTAGTTATGTATCAACATAAGCCCGGTATATGCTTATCAACCTGTCAAACAGTTTTCAAATAAAATTAATTACAAACCTAAACAATTATCTATCGTTGCTTAATTAAAGCTACCTATTGCAATTAGTCACAATTTTATTAATTTGAAATGAAACCTATTTGGTATACGTGCTGTGTTTAAAATTATGGTTTCAAATATACCCTTTTTGCTTTATAAATGTTTCTTCTTATCTAATAAACAGCTTATGTTTTTGTCTTTAAATTATATAGAACAATGAAAAACGAGCATAAAAACGTTGCTAAGTAGATAGATTTTTTTCAGTATTTTATAATTTATAAAGTATAAAATCTCAGCTCGCTACTTGCATAATCTGTTCAGTAGTATTATCAGGTAAATTAATATATTTTTTATGCAAAGTGTTAGAAAAAATTTAAAACAGTTCAAAACTGTCGTAACCATGGCAACTCAAAACCAATGTTTCGTTAATCTCCAGCCCCAGGCAGCATGCTCCAATCGATGAAGCGTCTCGGCGACGCGGCCAACGCCGCCGCTCTCGCCTGGCTTTCCACGCCGCAATCGGCAAACGCCAGAGCCGATCCTGTCACTAATTTCGAGCTTCTACTAGCTGAGAAAATCCTCGCCAAGCTGGACTGGTCCAACCACGTTGCTAACAGCCAAGCCAACTGGTCCCTAGAGCGTCCGTTGCCTAGCGACGCTAAAAATCCTTCGCGACTAGCCGAAGCTCGTTTAGCCGGTGTGGAAGCTCTCGACTGCGGCCTCCTCCGTCTGGCCGTCCTGCGCTTCTCCGAGTGCGTCCGACACGCGCCGCCCGACAGCGCGGAACTGGCTGTGGCATTCGCCAATCGGTCTCTGGCATTTAGACGTCTCGGTTGCTATGCGGATGCTGTGGCCGATGCGGAACTGGCGCTTCAACTGCCGTACGGCGACGAGCGAGCCGGCAAACTGCTGACTCGAATTTCAGACTGTAGGAAGCGATTAAGGAAAGCGGCCGTCGCGCCTATCGAATCATCCAGCCAGATCCCCGAATGGGATGTCACTAAAAATCCCCAATTGCCCCATGCCAGCGCCAAGGTTCAACTAGCCGAATCTGCTGACGGCCGCGGACGTCGTCTTGTCGCTGTGGAATCAATCAACGCCGGCGAATTAGTGATCTCTGAGCCGGCGTTTAGTGCCGTCCTCTCAGCCGAACTTCGGCATAGTCATTGCGTGGCCTGTCTGACACCCCGGCAACGGTTGCTACCCTGCCGGGGCTGTTCGGTTGTTGGTTTCTGCTCGGAGCAGTGTCGAACTCGAGACTCGGTTCACTTGGCCGAGTGCGGCTGGCTGGCTGGCTGGTTGGATTCCGCATTCAACGCTGGCATTGGTCGGCTGGCATTTGCCACCGCTGTAGCAGCCGGCGGTCCCGCTGCCGTGGCCGAGGCTGTGTTGATGAAGCATCGGCTCAAGGATGGGAATGATGCGGTATTCGGCGCTAAAGGGGATTATCAGTCTGTGCTGGCCTTGGTTGGTGGCGAGAGGATTCGAAACAATCGGGATTTGGCTCAGCGCGCTTCTGTGGCGTGCCAGCTGGCTCTGCTATTGTTGAACAGTTCGAAGACGGTTGCTAGGCAATCGGAGCTATTGTCGGCGCCTCTGATTGCCGCTCTGATGCATCATCTAATGATGGTGCCGTGCAATGCGCACGACGTCACCGCATTGTCCGCTCCGCCGAGTCGGCTGACCAATGGCGTCGTCGGTCCCAGCGGTGCCGACGGCGGAGCTGTCGACGTGTCGGCTTTAACCATTCGCGACATTGGATCGGCAGTTTACCCGACCGCCAGCCTTATAAATCATTCTTGCGATCCCAATGTGGCCCGGGTTACTTGTCCAGCGGGGCTAAGGCTCGAGATTCGAGCTCTACGGCCCGTTGCTGAGGGCGAAGAGTTTTTGGATAATTACGGATGGCATTGGGCTGTACACAGTCGGCAACAGCGCAGGGAGAGCCTACTAGCTCAGTACTTGTTCGAGTGCGATTGCGTGGCCTGCTCGAATGATTGGCCCCAGTATGACGGTTTGTTGCTGTTGGAGCCGCGATGGATTGTCGATTGTGAGTTCGACGGTGTTGCTAAGGGTAACGTCGATAGTGTTGCCAAGGGCAATGTCGATAGTGTTGCTAAGGGCAATGTCGATAGTGTTGCTAAGGGCAATGTCGATAGTGTTGCTAAGGGCAATGTCGATAGTGCTGCTAAGGGCAATGTCGATAGTGTTGCTAAGGGCAATGTCGATAGTGTTGCTAAGGGCAATGTCGAAAGTGTTGCTAAGGGCAATGTCGTTAGTGCTGCTAAGGGCAATGTCGATAGCGTTGCTAAGGAAGATTTCGATGGCGTTGCTAAGGGCAATGTCGATTGTGTTGCTAGGGACAATGTTGATAGCGTTGCTAAGGACGATATCGATAGCGTGTCTCAGGACAAGGTCAATCCGGCTATCAAAGCCGAAGTCGAATCCGCCGTCGGGGTAGTCGCCGAATTTGTGTCATCTTTCTCCACATCGGCGCTGCTTCTAGCCAACGAATTAAATGCCCGCTTTGAAGAGCGTCTCCTGTCGTTGATCGGCCTGCTGCAGCGTCGGGTACAGCGGCCGCACCGTTGGTTCAACGACGCCGAAGAGTGCGTCAAGATGGTGTGGAGCGCGCGCGGTTGCTTGGATACCGGAGACAGCACCTGACTGTAGCACCTGTTGCGACTAAATTGAAGACCATTTGAATCAATGCTTGCCTTGAATCCCTAGACTATGGTAGATCATTAAAGTACATTTGTATTTTAGTGGTCTGTGGTAAAGACTCATTGGCTGGTTGAATTTGCGTTGAGCTAAAAAGTCTTATAGTGATTAACTGTGTGTCCACTTTCACTGTCCATTTTTTAATAGTCTATGGTCTAGCCTGTGACTTAAAACGAGCGAAGGTGAATCAATTCTCTTTAAGTCTTAAAGTACTTGCCAAGGACACCTTAACTAGACGGACGGGACACTTCGTTTCTTGGAAAGTTTTTTGGAGTCCTATTTTTGTGAAAAAATACACTACGGAGATAGAAAAGTTTGCTGTTTTTCGACATAAAATTGAAGATTGCGCTCAATTGAAAGCAGATGCGAATCTCATCTTTTGATATGTGGTTCCTGCCTTTTTACTCCATCGAACTATGTACGTATTAATTTCTGAAAAATTGATCTTGCTATTTTTTATTGATATTGATTCACTTTCGTAAAAAACTACTAAATGACAAATAGCCAATCCAGAAAGAATCGGACATTGACATGTGACTGGACCAGCAATATTATCCAAAATACTGATTGATAGAAATGTTCATTAAATAAAACAGACTTCGTTAGAAGAGGATCAGAACCTGTCCAGTTAGGGTAATATTATTTTATTGAAATTATAATTTGCGACAAACGCTTTTAAAATTTAAAGATCAATATTTCACAAATTAAGACTTACATAGTTCAATAGAGTAAGAAGGCGGGAAACACATATCAAAAGATGAGATTAGCATCTGCTTCCAATCGAGCGCAATCTTCAATTTTATGTCGAAAATCTGAAATTTTCCTATCTCCGTAATGTATTTTTTCACGAAAATTGGACTTTAAGACCTTACCAAGAAACGAAGTATCTAAGTCCTTCTACTTAAGGTGTCCTTGGTATTTGCATGTACGAAATCTGCAGTCCTATTTATTAGCAAGTCTCTATTTTACCCGATCAACAACCCTTTTGGCCCTTTTGCATGCCTTTCCATCCAGTCAGTATTCTAGTATTTTTGTTTCTAAACGAAAACGAATTTTTTTTCGAATTTATGCTTTTTTGATATTTGATATTTGCATATCACTATTGACTTTTGACGCCTCTATTTATATTGTCAACATTAATTACTATATAGTAAATAGGCATTTTTAACCCTAACTGTTTGACTTAATCATTTTTTGTAGCTCAAATACCGTGCTGATTGTTGTTTTTGACGCCTTGTGCCTTCTATTTATGTATTGACCTTGCTGATGCATGCTTGAATGGCCGCTTTTTATCAGTTTGAAATCATTATTTATTAGAAAATATACAATGTTACCTTGAAGAGACTTTACCCTTAACTACAAGTTTGATTTTTTTCAATATTAAATATACTAAAAGTAGTTATCTTGTGAATTCATTTTAACAAAAAAATTTTTTTCAAATTCACTAGCAAAATTAGAAATTAAAAGAAGTTAATTAAGAACTTGCCTACTTAAGTTAAGTGAGTTGGAACTCGAACCCGCGACCTCTCGTTTTTGAGTCGGACCCCCTAATCACTACCTTAAACTGGGTAGATTGGATTTAGACTGCATCATCTCTTAGCTAATGCTGAGAGATTGTCAGCTGTCAGCTAATTAACCATGCAGCCGCTTCAACAACTAACTAATTAGGAAAGTGTTTAGATTGCATGGAACTCTGTTCTGTGTTGGCCCGTTTCTGTGTGTGTGAGTGTGTGTGCTTTTAGCAGTCTATATATTGGCTAAGGCTTTTTGCGTGGACATTTTACGCGCGGCCATTGTTGACATTAGCTAGATTAAAATTATGGGTAGCCCTCGCAGTTTCCAGCTAGCTGGCTTCATCAGCAATATGGTCCAGCTGCCTTCACACGTGCACTATAGGTATTTTTTATAGTTTATACACACACACACACACACACACACACCTTATCGGCTTTCATACAGCCTGAAGAATCCAATTTATTTCGCTGTTCAAGTCCCTGCATTTCTAATAAACTAAAATAAGAATCGAACCCGCGACCTCCTACTGTACCGCAACACCCCCGCCCGCAGTCCGACTTGCCCGAACCCTGCCGCCAGCCTCGCCAGCTGTTGCTGGTGTCGGGCAAACGCAAATCCGGCAAAGATCACGTGACTGCCAGGGTGTTGGCGGCGGCCGCTAAGCGGCGCCTCCCGACGGCGTGGATCAGAATTAGCGAGCCGTTGAAGGCTGAGTACGCCAGGCTGCACAGCCTCGATGCGCACAAGACTGGCCGACTCCACCGCCTACAAGGAGGCCTACAGGGCAGATATGATCAGCTGGGGTGAACGCTTGCGATCAGAGGATCCCGGATGTTTCTGTCGGTTAGCCGTGAAAATGGCTAATCCCCCGACGGATGGGATCTGGGTTGTGTCGGATGTGAGACGCCGGTCGGATGTCAACTATTTCATGGTAGGGGAAGGGGGATTTTTCGGCCTATGGAGATTACGATGACAGCTGCCTATAAGCTACTCCCGTATTGCTGTCTATCCATTTAGAACGCTTATCCAGGCCTGGTCCATCTGCTTCGTCTGACCGCTTCCAACGAAGCTCGAACCAGCCGCGGATGGGTCTTTGTTCCCGGTATTGACAATGCCGAGTCCGAGTGCGACTTGGACAGCTGGAAGCAGTGGGACTCGGAGTTGGACAATAGCGGGGCAGAGTGCGATCCCGAGATTGACAGGTGGATTGATGCCTTTTTGGATCGATTTGCTAGTTGATTGTTGATTTTTTGTGTGTTAGTCTTTGTCATTTAAAGCATTTCTATGAATATAAAGTAGCTCTTTGTGCTGTTAAACAACTAAGTCTTTGTATTCCTTTAACTACTTGCATAATTTTAGGGATCCTTGTTTCTGAAGCGGAATGCTGGGAGTCTAGGTGATGAGGAATGCTGGCTAAGATTAGTGAGGATGCTGGGAGTCTGGGTGATGAAGAATGCTGGCTAAGATTAGTGTGAATACTGGGAGTCTGGGTGATGAGGAATGCTGGCTAAGATTAGTGAGGATGCTGGGAGTCTGGATGATGAGGAATGCTGGCTAAGATTAGTGAGGATGCTGGGAGTCTGGGTGATGAGGAATGCTGGCTAAGATTAGTGAGGATGCTGGGAGTCTGGGTGATGAGGAATGCTGGCTAAGATTAGTGAGGATGCTGGGAGTCTGGATGATGAAGAATGCTGGCTAAGATTAGTGAGGACGCTGGGAGTCTGGATGATGAGGAATGCTGGCTAAGATTAGTGAGGACGCTGGGAGTCTGGATGATGAGGAATGCTGGCAGTATGTTAGAGTCTACATTCCTACGGTATAACTATGTTTGATGCAAGCCAAAATCGAGAGTACACAATAGTACAAAAGAGCGAAAGATTTTTAGGCTAAACCCATTTTTATTGATTGATTCCTTATTATTGGATATCCATAAATTATTAATTAAAAAGTAGTATAATTATGGCAAACAGTTTATTTTATTATTGTATGAATGAAACAAACTTTAAAATTTGTCTCTTGCGTGTTTTTGTAGTTTTAACTGCGACTGTACGTTTACTGGCAATACTATAAACAATGTTTTAATGACTATAGAATTAAGATATCTATAATTAATGATAGCTAACTATATTGGTATGCATAGCGTTTTGTTGTCAACAAATTTTTTTACTGATTACTGTATCTGTCTGTTGGATCATTTGGGCTCCAATATCCAATTAATTATCCAAGTTTTTCCACCAGGTCGCTGAAATCGATCGTTGGTTATTTAGTTTTGAGGATTATCTGTTAGGTTTCTATGTAGTTTATGGCTTAATTGGGACTTTATAAACTCACACGGCATTAGCATGGTATCCGTGCTCTCGGGTGTCTCCGTGCAGTCGATCAACGCTCGGCGAAGATCTCGACTAACTGGGCTGGGTAGAAATTTTCTCCAACTGCCCAAGGATTCCCAGAATTCGTAGAGCGTTACGCAGCCTGCGGCTCTGTATTGTCGGATGCTGAGGCTGCGGTTTTTAAATAAATGAAAAAAACATTACCAAAAAAATCGGAAAAAGCAACAACAACAAAAACGATAAAGTACACTGTCAGCTGAAGAAAACAAATTCTGCGTCACAGGGGGCGCTTTAAGGTTGAGCTATTTCTTAGAAAAAATTTCCTCAATAGCGTTTTTTTTAATTCGTAAAGGAAAAACGCAGAAGTCACGTTAAACAGGCTACATTTTGGCACATCTTAAATTCCATGTACATTTGGAAAATTTCCTAACCCCGGCTATAATTTACGTGCATTCTATTCTAGACTAATCTAATTCTCTAACCCCAATGTACTCGTACACATTCTTCTGCACAAGTGAAGCCACACTCGGAACTTCTTAACTCTAAATGTACGCAATATCTGCCTTTCTGTTAATAGAAATCACCAGTCAAGCCTTAAACGTAAACACAAACGCTTGAGTTAAACGAATAATTCCCATAGTTTCACAAGCAATTTCTCGACGTCAGCGACTAACAGAAAAATTAGTTTCTTCTTTAAATTGAATCACTACATACAGCATTGCAACTTGTACTTTATTCTCGTTTAAAGATGCCATACAAGTGTAAAAAGCAAGCATTGCAATTTAGAAAATTTACACAGCTGCAGACGGAGACGCGCGACCCCGTCTTTTTCCTTCGCCTCTTTGCCTCCCTCTTGCTCTCCAATTACAAGCTTGTATGCAAAAAAACAATGGGATTGAAAATGATGGGGGGAAATTTATAGTGGATAGAGTGGGAGAAAAAAGGCCAGGATGCAGTAGGACAGACAGTCACTGAGCAAGAAGAGGCGCCGCATGCATGCAAGCTAGACGTACGCTGACAGTTAGCGCAACTCACAAGAGACAGGATGTGACGCCCTCCATGCTGGCTGAGTACTTCTTCACAGCGGACAGAAAGGCGGACAGTTGCTCCTCCTGAACAGCTAGGCGGCGGCGCACCACGAGGATCTGCACGGGATTGAGAAGGAAATGCGGCAAGGGAATAAGAAATTATTGTAATGAGGCGAGGCCAAAACACAAGTTGCTTGGGGAAATTGCTTAACTCATCCAATTATTGGGATTAATTAAACGTCATGAGACTTTAAGTTCTACATGTATTAACTTGAAACCAGAAAGTCGTGATGTGGAAGCCTAAACTCCAATTCTACTGGGTTTTTGGACAAGATATCTTGCGATCCTCTCCATCTTTCTGTCTGTCAGTCTCTCCTAGTTTTTCGCTTCGCTAATTAGTGCAGCAGCGACGAAAAGGAATCGCAATTTTCTACCCCCCCCCCAAGCGCTCCATGTAGGCTCTGCTCTCAAAGGAGCGAATGAACCGAATAACATGGACGGAAGAGATGCATGGAGGCTGGATGATAGACACTCTGGAATAATTCCCTGAGTCAGTCAGGCCTTCCATCTCTGTAGAGTCAGCTATGTAGTGAGGATTTTTTGTTGGTTAGATCGAAAACAACCCGCAGACGAATCTATTATTTAGCGATCAAAAATCTCCCTAAGAGCTGCATGGGCTGGGGACATCGGGGCAATCTAAAACAACGCCAAGACTCGCTCAGGGGCAGGCGCCAAATTGACGCGCACTCAGAGAGAGAGAGAGAGAGGGAGATGACGTCCGCGCATTTTCTCTCCAAATCCTTCCTAAATCCTATAAATCCTATTCTCTCTGTTGTGTCCTCGTGACAGCTCTCGCCCCCAACACATACACACACATAAATATACATAGTACATGCATACATCCACACACAGGATGCATATACACTGCTGCATATAGCGCCACGCTCCCCTGGGGAGCTAGATTGATTCCTCATCCTCTTGGCGCGGCTGCCCCAGCCCCATGCACCGCCCCCGTCCCCTCATAATTTTTCTCCCTTTGCTCGCTGCTCATGTTGCCGCTTACTTTAACGCAGTCACACACACACACAACACACACACACAACACACACACACACACGGCGCAAAGGAGAGAGCTAGTAGTTGAGATGAGCGCGGGGATTAGAGGATTCTGTATGCACCTCCGCACCTTCCATATCGGCTTCATTGGGTCTTAGTGACTGCCTCGCAGCTTCTGCTTCCTCCACAGTAGCAAAATTATTATTCAATACAATCGATCTATGCTGTAGCTGCCTCTTTTGATGTTCTAGCTGCTCTGGCCTACTCATATACATCTTTCTTTCTGTCTTTCTGAAGAGTTTCTACAGAAATTTTCTTATGATAAGTCTTGCTCGATTATGCAACAGAGGAGGGCTCTTCTTGTCTTGCCTAATCCTTGAGTCTTGGAAGCTTTTATTTTCCTTTTGTCAAACTTTTCTGAAAGTCTATCTGAAGTCTGCTTTGTTTAGAGAGTTTTTCCCTACGAGCTAATGCCAAGTCAAACACTGTTCCCATTTTGCATTCTTGAAGAAGTCAATAGTTTTTTTTCTAGGTAGCCTTCTGTAAAATGAGCCCACGGTGCTAATATTACTATATTTAGAGCTCGCAATAATCAGCATTCATTCAACTCAATCAAGCTGTAGGGGTCATTTAGGGCGTACCTAAAAGTGCATCGTACGTACGACTCCAACAGCATTAATGTAACTTATGAAGATTGTAATCACTCGTGTGATTTTTCCAAAAGCAACCAAATCAGAGCCTTGTGAGAATCCTTCAGGGAATTACAATGACAGTGACGTCAAACGTGATGACTCTCTGAATAACATAAGAATCCAAAGAGATTCAAGTGACCACCATGAAGAATCCAAGAAACATCATGTGACTACCCACAGAAAGAATAAAAAATGAAGAATCCAAGAAGATTCACGTGACCCTCCATATAGAATTCAAGAAGATTCACGTGAACCTCCATAGCGAATCCAAGAAGAGTCACGTGACCCTACGGTGAGTTCCCTACAGGAAGAATCCAAAGAATCCAATACAGAGATTCCCGTGACTCCCATGAAGAATCAAAAGAGAAGTCACGCGATGCGTACTTCTCTTTACAGAAAATCAATCTAACCATAGCTTCATCTTCATCCAGCACAGCCTCCTCAATCCGCGTGCGCCCCGTGACTAGAGCTGTGCGACTCTCTAATCGGTCTAACAGTCGTTGCAGCCGCGCCACCTCCCAGTGCAGACAGCCGTCCAAATCCAGGTCGCCCGGCCCTGAGTCCACGCTGCCGTCCACAATTCTTGGCGACTGCGGCGCCTGCTGCGGTTGTTGATGCTGTTGCTGATGGTGTTGCTGGGTCAGGGCTGATGGCGGAGCTTGCGGACGATCTGAGGTTCGAGCCGTAATTTTAGATTCGTTTTTCGTTATCGAGCTGTGCTGATTGATCAGGCGATGATGACGCTGTTGTTGTTGCTGCTGGTGCTGCTGCTCAGTGGAAGCTGGCGGCGGAGGTCGCGGTGGCGGCGACTGAGGCGTCGGTGGCATCATCAGGTCGGAAGCTGCGTCGCGAACGGCTGCGGCTACGGAGGCAGCAGCAACCGACGTTGCGGGATCAGACAGAGCCGACTGGCCGGTGGACGAGGCGTTCGTTGCGTCCCTGGCTCGTCGGCAGAGAGTCTCGTGTGCATTGCGCAATACCTTGAAGTTTGGGCACATTTTACTCTAGTTAATGAGCAAATTCTTGGAACTTGGTGTCCAAGACTCACCTGCAACTGGGCCTCCAGATGGGCGCACATCTCGCGCAACAGAAATCTATCAACAAACTGTGCCGAAGCCGGCTTGCTAGAATGCGTCTCGGCTAGCGATTTCACCGAGGCGGAGACTGCGCGACAGAGCGAACCGGCTGACTGGAACACCGGCTCGTGGGTGCCCAGACGTTCCGTGAAGTAGATGCACAATTCGTGCGTGTCGATGTTGCTTGGTGTGGGATTGGATTGATACAAATTTTTGATCATTTTCTTGGCCGCTAAACTACAAACTGAACGCTTGCGCATAACAAAATATACATATTGGTACACAAGCACTTTTATTCAGTCATAGTCCCAGCATGCAAAATATAATAAATAATCAAAAGCATCTTTGATCCTTCCCTTTCTCCTTGTCGCCAGTTGCTATCTGCTGGCAGGCTGCTGCACGAGCAGATTTGTATGAGAGCAGAAATCCTCTCACAATCTCCAGCCCCCCTTCCCCGATCCCCGCAATTCCATGCATCCAAATTGGAAGCTGTCATATGGAATCCGGCAGGAAGTTGGGAATAGAAGACAATTATTGAAAACCCGTAGTGGGAGATTATGAGAGAAGAAAAGAGGGATAACTCAAGCGCGTGCTGATGATGGCAGCTCAGGGTCTTCTAACTTCACGTCTTTCCCCTATGCCAGTCATTTACTCGTATATATTCTCAAGAAGCTCACCGGCTCACTTAGTAGGGAAGGGACTGTATCACGTCATATACAGTAAATAAATTCGGGCGATTTCGCCAACGCAGTTTATTCGTCCAATCAAAATTTTTCTTGGGTAAGGTCAGCAACTGTAATTGGAAAAGTACTTGTAACTAAGAAATAATTTTAATTAACCCGCAGCAATTCAACTATTCCGACAGTTGCTGTTAAAGTAGCAAACATCTCTCAGCCTCAGCAATACAGAAATAGAAACTCTAATCGATTTAGGCTGCAATTTAAATTCGCGAATTTTTCTTTTTTTAATCCTAGGCCTAATCCATAGCTGGAGCTCAGTATGATAATCTCTAGGGACTTTGATGCCACATGCGAGCTAAATATAAATATTTTTTAGCTATTCTACTTCTTCGAATTCGGAAAAATTCTGCCTAAATTAATTTAAAAACTCAATTGATCGCATTCTAATCGTATGCCAAACACAAGCAAGCAAAAGTTATCCATTATTTGCATCGAAATCGAAATATTGCAGCACTTTCCAAAACTTTTATGATAAAAGCTTTAGCAAATATTCGACTTTTGTATATGCACTGTTTATAATGTAAGCTTATCGATCATTTTGTTTAGTCGATTTTTCATCCCCTTCAAGTCGTCTGGATTTCACTTACTTAGTGTGATGAGAATCGATCTCATTGAAAAGGTTTCGCATTCCATCGTCAGTCATTATACCATCCGAAAAGTAGGCAACAAATTCTGTCCAAGAGATCGCTCCATCGTCTGTAGGATTAAAACGACAATTTTTTATATTGTATGCATAAAAAATAATTTCTGGTTCTAATATGTTGTTCAAATACTACTTAGAAACACTTAATTATTGCTTGATTAAAATTGGTTCGATACATAGCCCATTTAATTTCTAGCTGGGAAAGCAAGTAGTATTTAAAACCCAGTCAAAGCGCCAATAAACTCTTAAATGTACTTGCATGACTTGGATTATATAGAAACAGGCGGTATAAAATCTTGGCTTATTTAAGCGCTTTGAAAACTCTTCTTGCTATTTCTAATAGATGAGCACCCTTGCAGAGATTTGCAGTTATTAAAGTTTATGTGCTATTTGCATAATGATAGCAAGTGTTGAATAAGCATGACAAAATTTTCATACCATTTTTATCTGCACGACGAAAAATATCCTTAAAGATACACAAATCTACGTCCGAAGTAGTTTGACAATCTTTGTCGGAAGACATAATGTGGTCAACCGAAAGTAGCTTTCGAAAGAAAGAGAACTTTTCTTTAATTATTCGACGCGCAATTTTGGTGCCTTCTGAATTTCATTTATGAAAGCGGACGTGCGGATTGGACAGTGATTACAAAAGTTGCACTGCACGACAAATTTAAACTTTTCTAATTTAAAGTTTTCGCTGCAGTAAAGCAAAACTGCGCAATTTTATTTGAACAAAAAATAAAAAACTGCACGATTTTTATTGTGGTTTTTTATATTAAAAAACTAAATCTTTACAATGTAAGTGCTCACCAAATAAATTGAAAGTCCTCGCTTGATGACCAAATTCAACTTGACATTTAATTAAGGCTATAAAAATTTCCCGAAGCATTAAGACGTTAAGAACTTCGCAACAAATTTAAAACTTTAATAAATGCTTTGCTATCATAAAAATTAATGTAACAGACGCGTTTAAATTTACAAATAGTCTATGCTATTTTTATATTTAGGCAATCATTTTGAAATATGCCGCCTATATTATTGTGACTGTGACAAGGACCAGTTTCAAAGAAATAACAAATTCTTGTTTAAATATGAATCAAACATTTTACAGCTTTTATTCTTAGAGTAGCTAGTTGTATTATTCTGTAAGTTTTTTGGTCTACATTTTTCTATTTATTGATGATTAATGTTAAGTTAAGACATTAAGCCTAATAGTGAGAGTGATAGTATCTAATTAAGAAAAGGCCCAAGGGGCCTAAGATTCTAATTAATTAGTATTTGTTTGACATTTTAGCAAACAGTGTTAAGTGCTAATATTTTTTGTAAATCTTGTCACTGTACTACCCAATCATGTTTAAAACCCTTTATTCATTTAGTTTTTAAAAAATTAAAATATTCATAATTGTATATTTTCTACTATTATTATTATCTAGGCCTATTATATTTGTTTCCTAGTTACTTATAAAAAAGCATTTAAAAATAAATGATTTCAGCTAAAGGGCATTCTCATTCTAGTGGCCCTTGTCTATTAGCTAGCTTTACTTAAAAGGGAAAGGTAGAAAAGCAAACTTTTTAGCTAGGATTTAAAGTTAAGAGCAATTTTTAAAGTTAATGTATAGATTATTACACTAAATACATTAAAATAAATATAAAGCAAATATGCTTACCATATTTGATATTATTGTATATGTAGTTTTAATTAACTTTTTGAATAAATGCCTCTAAGGAACTGCTATAAATATAGCTATTTTAAAGAAAAAGAAATATGAAAGCCTTAGTAAGTTAGTATAGGAATCCCTAAATAAACCAATTTAAAGAACCATTGACTAACCTTGTAATATAAGTCACTGGTTTACTTACTCAGTACTTAATTATTTTTTAAGAACTATTGAGTGTATAATGATAAAAACTTTAAAATATACATTAGCAGATTAATATATATATATTTAATTCTAGCAATTTGTATATATGACTATGAGTAAAAGTACAGGAAGCTTAGGTTAGGGAAATTTTAAACAATAATTTGCTTTGAAGAAATAATATTTAGCCATAGTATATTCTAATGGGTAGTATACTAAATTTGCTTTAGACATATATATTTTTTCTACTTTATTCTTTTTAAATAATACTTAGATCCAAATATTTATTATTGTTCAGTAAGTTAATATAAATAAGACACAATAGACAGTTTAAAAAATACTAAATTTAGAGAATTGTATGATTTTATAAATATCTTGCTTATGGTTATTAGTTATTATAAACCATTTGGAGTTTATCTGATAAGTATTGAATAGCTAGTTTGTATTTAAGTATATAGTAACTTAATATAGCCTTAATAGCTGCATCTTTTAATTAATAAATTAAAGTTAACTTTAAGGCATAGTATATTAGCAACAATAAGTAAGTTAAACAAAAATCAAATGTTTAAGGACTCAATTAATTATCCACCGCATGTGAGCATTTTCTTTAAAAAATGATAGCTTTTTCAATTAGCTAAAAGTCTAGATTGCCAAAAAAATTATCTATCGCAGCAATCCTGGCGAGTCATCTTAAAGTTGAGCAGCACACAGTCCGAATTGGCCACTATGAGCTGCAGGGCACACTCGGCAGTGGCAGTTTTGGCAAAGTCAAACTGGGCGTTCACATGCACAATAAGCATCAGGTGGCTGTGAAAATTGTTAGTCGAGAGAAGCTCAAGAGTATGGACGTGGCTTTGAAGCTTCGCAGGGAGATACAAACTTTGCAAACGTTTCGGCATCCTCACATTGTCAGGCTGTATCGGGTAGGACTGACTGTTTGAGTTGTTTTTTTAACTAGACTAGCTTAATTTTGAAAAGTTTCATGTTTCGCATTGAGATTAGGTCATTATCTTTCAGATTAGATCAGCTTCATTTAAGCATCTTGAAGATTAGATTAGATAATTTAGATTAGATCAGCTTCATTAAGATTATATCAGCTTTATTGAGATTAGATCAGCTTTATTGAGATTAGATTAGCTTCATTGAGATTAGATCGGCGTCATTGAGATTAGATCGGCTTCATTGAGATTAGATCAGCTACATTGAGATTAGATCGGCGTCATTGAGATTAGATCAGGATCATTGAAATTAGATCGGCGTCATTGAGATTAGATCAGCTTCATTAAGATTAGATCGGCGTCATTGAGATCAGCTTCATTGAGATTAGATCAGCTTTATTGTGATTCGATCAGCTTCATTGAGATTAGATCAGCATCATTGAGATTAGATCAGCATCATTGAGATTAGATCAGCATCATTGAGATTAGATCAGCATCATTGAGATTAGATCAGCATCATTGAGATTAGATCAGCATCATTGAGATTAGATCAGCATCATTGAGATTAGATCAGCATCATTGAGATTAGATCAGCATCATTGAGATTAGATCAGCATCATTGAGATTAGATCAGCATCATTGAGATTAGATCAGCATGATTGAGATTATATCAGCATCATTGAGATTAGATCAGCATGATTGAGATTAGATCAGCATCATTGAGATTAGATCAGCATCATTGAGATTAGATCAGCATCATTGAGATTAGATCAGCATCATTGAGATTAGATCAGCATCATTGAGATTAGATCAGCATCATTGAGATTAGATCAGCATCATTGAGATTAGATCAGCATCATTGAGATTAGATCAGCATCTTTGACATTAGATCAGCATCATTGAGATAAGATCAGCATCATTGAGATTAGACCAGCATCATTGAGATTAGATCAGCATCATTGAGATTAGATCAGCTTCATTGAGATTAGATCAGCATCATTGAGATTAGATCAGCATCATTGAGATTAGATCAGCATCGTTGAGATTAGATCAGCATCGTTGAGATTAGATCAGGATCATTGAGATTAGATCTGATTCATTGAGATTAGATCAGCATGATTGAGATTAGATCAGCATGATTGAGATTAGATCAGCTTCATTGAGATTAGATCAGCATCATTGAGATTAGATCAACATGATTGAGATTATATCAGCATCATTGAGATTAGATCAGCATCATTGAGATTAGATCAGCATCATTGAGATTAGATCAGCATCATTGAGATTAGATCAGCATCATTGAGATTAGATCAGCATCATTGAGATTAGATCAGGATCATTGAGATTAGATCAGCATCATTGAGATTAGATCAGATTCATTGAGATTAGATCAGCATCATTGAGATTAGATTAGATTCATTGAGATTAGATCAGCATCATTGAGATAAGATCAGCATCATTGAGATTAGATCAGCATCATTGAGATTAGATCAGCATCATTGAGATTAGATCAGCATCATTGAGATTAGATCAGCATTATTGAGATTAGATCAGCATCATTGAGATTAGATCAGCATCATTGAGATTAGATCGGCGTCATTGAGATTAGATCAGCGTCATTGAGATTAGATCAGCATCATTGAGATTAGATCAGCATCATTGAGATTAGATCAGCATCATTGAGATTAGATCAGCATCATTGAGATTAGATCAGCATCATTGAGGTTAGATCAGCATCATTGAGATTAGATCAGCATCATTGAGATTAGATCAGCATCATTGAGATTAGATCAGCATCATTGAGATTAGATCAGCATCATTGAGATGAGATCAGCAACATTGAGATTAGATCAGCATGATTGAGATTAGATCAGCATCATTGAGATTAGATCAGCATCATTGAGATTAGATCAGCATCATTGAGATTAGATCAGCATCATTGAGATTAGATCAGCATCATTGAGATTAGATCAGCATCATTGAGATTAGATCAGCATCATTGAGATTAGATCAGCATCATTGAGATTAGATCAGCATCATTGAGATTAGATCAGCATCATTGAGATTAGATCAGCATCATTGAGATTAGATCAGCATCATTGAGATTACATCAGATTCATTGAGATTAGATCAGCATTATTGAGATTAGATCAGGATCATTGAGATTACATCAGATTCATTGAGATTAGATCAGCATCATTGAGATTAGATCAGCATCATTGAGATTAGATAGGCGTCATTGAGATTAGATCAGCTTCATTAAGATTAGATCGGCGTCATTGAGATCAGCTTCATTGAGATTAGATCAGCTTTATTGTGATTCGATCAGCTTCATTGAGATTAGATCAGCATCATTGAGATTAGATCAGCATCATTGAGATTAGATCAGCATCATTGAGATTAGATCAGCATCATTGAGATTAGATCAGATTCATTGAGATTAGATCAGCATGATTGAGATTAGATCAGCATCATTGAGATTAGATCGGCGTCATTGAGATTAGATCAGCATCATTGAGATTAGATCAGCATGATTGAGATTAGATCAGCATGATTGAGATTAGATCAGCATCATTGAGATTAGATCAGCATGATTGAGATTAGATCAGCATCATTGAGATTAGATCAGCATGATTGAGATTAGATCAGCATCATTGAGATTAGATCAGCATCATTGAGGTTAGATCAGCATCATTGAGATTAGATCAGCATGATTGAGATTAGATCAGCATCATTGAGATTAGATCAGCATCATTGAGATTAGACCAGCATCATTGAGATTAGATCAGCTTCATTAAGATTAGATCAGCATCATTTAGATTAGATCAGATTCATTGAGATTAGACCAGCATGCCTAAGCAATCGATGGCATGCCTCCACCAGGTGTTCAGCACCCCGTCCGACATCTTCCTAGTGATGGAGTACGTTGGCGGTGGCGAACTATTTCACTACATAGTTAAGCATCAGCGCCTATCGGAATCCGCTTCGCGTCGATTTTTCCAACAAATCTTATCCGGCGTTCACTATTGCCATCAGCGGCGCATTGTACATCGCGATCTGAAGCCCGAGAATCTTCTATTGGATGTCGAGCAGCGGAATGTGAAAATTGCCGATTTTGGCCTGTCGAATATCATGTCGGACGGCGAGCTGTTGCGCACCAGCTGCGGCAGCGTTAATTACGCCGCGCCGGAAGTTGTCACCGGGCAATTGTACGTCGGACCGGAAGTGGACATCTGGTCTTGCGGCGTGATTTTATTTACCCTACTCTGCGGCTCGCTGCCTTTTGATGATGTCGATACGGGCACTCTGTATAGGAAGATTAAACGAGGCAAATATGTCTTGCCCAGTCACGTGTCCGAAGAGGCTGCCGATTTAATTAGGTTCGATTGTTTTGTCCACTTAAAGTAGGCCTAGGATAGACTGTATATTTGCTGCATTATTAGGCTAATTATCAGGTGAAATTTTAGTAGTTCATATAGTTCAGATGTGGGTGAGATTGTGGTAGATCATATGGGTGAGATTGGGGTAGATCATGTGGGTGAGAAAGGGATAGATCACGTGGGTAAGATTGGGGTAGGTCACGTGGGTGAGATTGGGTAGATCACGTGGGTGAGATTAGGGTAGGTCACGTGGGTGAGATTGGGGTAGATCATGTGGGTGAGATTGGGGTAGATCATATGGGTAAGATTGGGGTAGATCATATATGGGTGAGATTGGGGCAGATCATATGGGTGAGATTGGAGTAGATCATATGGGTGAGATTGGGGTAGATCATATGGGTGAGATTGGGGTAGATCATATATGGGTGAGATTGGGGCAGATCATATGGGTGAGATTGGAGTAGATCATATGGGTGAGATTGGAGTAGATCATATGAATGAGATTGGGGTAGATCATATGGGTGAGATTGGGGTAGATCATATATGGGTGAGATTGGGGCAGATCATATGGGTGAGATTGGGGTAGATCATATGGGTAAGATTGGGGTAGATCATATGGGTAAGATTGGGGTAGATCATATATGGGTGAGATTGGGGCAGATCATATGGGTGAGATTGGAGTAGATCATATGGGTGAGATTGGGGTAGATCACGTGGGTGAGATTGGGGTAGATCATATGGGTGAGATTGGGGTAGATCATATGGGTGAGATTGGGGTAGATCATATAGGCGGGATTGGGGTAGATCATATGGGTGAGATTGGGGCAGATCATATGGGTGAGATTGGAGTAGATCATATGGGTGAGATTGGGGTAGATCACGTGGGTGAGATTGGGGTAGATCATATGGGTGAGATTGGAGTAGATCATATGGGTGAGATTGGGGTAGATCATATATGGGTGAGATTGGGGCAGATCATATGGGTGAGATTGGAGTAGATCATATATGGGTGAGATTGGGGCAGATCATATGGGTGAGATTGGAGTAGATCATATATGGGTGAGATTGGGGCAGATCATATGGGTGAGATTGGAGTAGATCATATGGGTGAGATTGGGGTAGATCACGTTGGTGAGATTGGGGTAGATCATATGGGTGAGATTGGGGTAGATCATATATGGGTGAGATTGGTGCAGATCATATGGGTGAGATTGGAGTAGATCATATGGGTGAGATTGGGGTAGATCACGTGGGTGAGATTGGGGTAGATCATATGGGTGAGATTGGGGTAGATCATATATGGGTGAGATTGGTGCAGATCATATGGGTGAGATTGGAGTAGATCATATGGGTGAGATTGGGGTAGATCACGTGGGTGAGATTGGAGTAGATCATATGGGTGAGATTGGGGTAGATCATATATGGGTGAGATTGGGGCAGATCATATGGGTGAGATTGGGTTAAATCACGTGGGTGAGATTGGGGTAGATCACGTGGGTGAGATTGGGGTAGATCATATGGGTGAGATTGGGGTAGATCATATATGGGTGAGATTGGGGCAGATCATATGGGTGAGATTGGAGTAGATCATATGGGTGAGATTGGGGTAGATCACGTGGGTGAGATTGGGGTAGATCATATGGGTGAGATTGGGGTAGATCATATATGGGTGAGATTGGGGCAGATCATATGGGTGAGATTGGAGTAGATCATATTGGTGAGATTGGGGTAGATCACGTGGGTGAGATTGGAGTAGATCATATGGGTGAGATTGGGGTAGATCATATGGGTGAGATTGGGGTAGATCATATATGGGTGAGATTGGGGCAGATCATATGGGTGAGATTGGAGTAGATCATATATGGGTGAGATTGGGGCAGATCATATGGGTGAGATTGGAGTAGATCATATGGGTGAGATTGGGGTAGATCATATATGGGTGAGATTGGGGTAGATCATATGGGTGAGATTGGGGTAGATCATATATGGGTGAGATTGGGGCAGATCATATGGGTGAGATTGGAGTAGATCATATGGGTGAGATTGGGGTAGATCATATGGGTGAGATTGGGGTAGATCATATATGGGTGAGATTGGGGCAGATCATATGGGTGAGATTGGAGTAGATCATATGGCTGAGATTGGGGTAGATCATACATGGGTGAGATTGGGGCAGATCATATGGGTGAGATTGGAGTAGATCATATGGGTGAGATTGGAGTAGATCATATGGGTGAGATTGGGGTAGATCGTATGGGTGAGATTGAAGTGGAACATCTGGTGAGATTTTAATCCGAAATCCCTTAATCCTCAATCTATTCCCCAGCTCGATGCTTCGCGTCGATCCAGTCAAACGGGCCACCATCGACGACATCCGCCGTCACCCCTGGTTCGCAACCGACCTGCCAGCTCATCTGTTTCCGCCTGAAGGCGCCCATCAGGACCTGTCAATCGTTGACAAACAGGCTGTAGCCGATGTGGCAGCCTTGTGCAACGTGTCCGAGCGATCCGTCTTGGCCGCTCTGTTGAGCGACGACCCTCAGAGTAGCCAGCTGGCGGTGGCCTACCAGCTGGTGCTGGACCAGCGACAGGCGGATGCGGCTGGGCCTGAACAGGTTTGTCTCCTGCAGATATTTGAAATTAATTGCTTTATAGTGCTAGCTGGTTTTTTCTGCAGTCTATAGGTTGGCTCGAGTGTCAGAAAGTTGTCTGTTGTGTTATAGTATAGTTTTTTTAACGTGACAGGAGGTTGTCTAAAGTGTCAGGAGGTTTAAATTGTCAGAAGGTTGTCTAAAGTGTCAGGAGGTTTAAATTGTCAGAAGGTTGTCTAAAGTGTCAGGAGGTTTAAATTGTCAGAAGGTTGTCTAAAGTGTCAGGAGGTTTAAATTGTCAGAAGGTTGTCTAAAGTGTCAGGAGGTTTAAATTGTCAGAAGGTTGTCTAAAGTGACAGGAGGTTTAAATTGTCAGAAGGTTGTCTAAAGTGTCAGGAGTTTGTCTAAAGTGTCAAGAGGTATTCTAAAGTGTCAGGAGATTGTCTAAAGTGTCAGGAGTTTGTCTAAAGTGTCAGGAGGTTGTCTAAAGTGTCAAGAGGTATTCTAAAGTGTCAGGAGGTTGTCTAAAGTGTCAAGAGGTATTCTAAAGTTTCAGGAGGTTGTCTAAAGTTTCAGGAGGTTGTCTAAAGTTTCAGGAGGTTGTCTAAAGCTTCAGGAGGTTATCTAAAGTGTCAGGAGATTGTCTAAAGTGTCATTAGGTTGTCTAAAATGTCAGGAGGTTGTATAAAGTGTCAGAAGGTTGTTTAATATTTCAGGAGGTTGTCTAAAGTGTCAGGAGGAGGTTGTCTAAAGTGTCAGGAGTAGGTTGTATAAAGTGTCAGAAGGTTGTTTAATATTTCAGGAGGTTGTCTAAAGTGTCAGGAGGAGGTTGTCTAAAGTGTCAGGAGGAGGTTGTCTAAAGTGTCAGGAGGTTTTCTAAAGTGTCAGGAGGAGGTTGTATAAAGTGTCAGAAGGTTGTTTAATATTTCAGGAGGTTGTCTAAAGTGTCAGGAGGAGGTTGTCTAAAGTGTCAGGAGGAGGTTGTCTAAAGTGTCAGGAGGAGGTTGTCTAAAGTGTCAGGAGGTTGTCTAAAGTGTCAGGAGGAGGTTGTCTAAAGTGTCAGGAGGTTGTCTAAAGTGTCAAAAGATTGTCTAAAGTGTCAGGAGTTTGTCTAAAATGTCAGGATGTTGTCTAGTGTCAGGTTTTATTATAGTATCAGTCAGACGCGCCGCCTTCGCAAATCCCCCAGACTGCCGTCAGACGGGAACGAGTAAAAAATTTTTACGTAGCTGAAGAGTCGAGCGGCGGCGATCAGCAGAAATCAGCCGGCGCCATTTCTAACGCGCTGGCGCCGCCGCCTCCGCCGCCAGGCGCCTCATCCGCCAGCGCGCCAGCAGCATCCGCGGCCGCCGGTTTCCCCGCGGCGGCGACGGCGTCGACGGCGGCCAGCAAGCAGCACCCGGAGCGGATGCAGGGCGGCGTGCCGATGTCGCGCAACCTGGAGGTGGCCACGTCGAGTCGGGGCGCCCGGGCCAAGTGGCACCTGGGACTGCGCAGTCAGAGCGGCCCGTACGACATCATGCAGGAGGTGGGGACAAATCTACTCGGTAATCTGCACCAGCTTTGAGCAATCTCCCCCAAAATCATTTTGACTTTTAAAAAATGTTCCTTTCAATTTTCGCATATTTAGGGAATCTTCCCAAAATCCACTTTTATATCGAAAATTCTCCCTAAAATTTATCCCAGATTTAAAAATCTCCTGAAATTTTTCCCAGATTCGAAAATCTCCCTAGAATGTATCTCAGATTCGAAAATCTCCCTAAAACTTATCCCAGATTTTAAAATCTCCCCAAAATTTATCCCTAATTCAGAAATCTCCCTAAAACTTATCCCAGATTCCAAAATGTCCCTAATTTGTATCCCATATTCCAAAATCTCCCTAAAATTTATCCCTAATTCGGAAATCTCCTTAAAACTTATCCCAGCTTCGAAAATCTCCCTAAAATTTATCCCAGATTCCAAAATCTCCCTAAAATGTATCCCAGATTAAAAAATCTCCCTAAAATTTATCCCAGATTCCAAAATCTCCCTAATTTGTATCCCAGATTCGGAAATCTCCCTAAAATTTGTCCCTAATTCGGAAATCTCCCTAAAACTTATCCCAGATTCATAAATCTCCCTAAAATTTATTCCAGATTCCAAAATCTCCCTAGAATATATCCCACATTTGAAAATCTCCATAAGATTTTTCCCTGATTCGAAAATCTCCCTAGAATGTATCCCAGATTCAAAAGTCTCCCGAATTTTTATCCCAGATAAAAAAATCTTCCTATAATTTTTCCCAGATTCAAAAATCTCCTTAAAATTTATCCCCAATGAGAAGACTCCCTAAATTTTATCCTATTAAAAAGTCTTTTTAACTCGTTCAGAATGACTAAAATCCACCTAAAATTGCTCAATTCACATGGACAAATATCCCTAAAACATATCCAGCCTTAATAGCCTCGCTAAAATCCATGCCAATTGCAACATTTCATTCCAACTTCCAGGTTTACAAAGCCCTGTCGCAAAACAATTTCGAATGGAAAGTGCTAAATGACTTCCGCCTTCGGGTGAGGCGTCGCGTTGACTCGGCGGAAGCAGGCAAATCTGTCAATCACGCCAAAATGAGTTTGCAACTGTTTCTAGTTGAAAAGGACAGCAGCTTTTTGTTGGACTTTCGGCTTGTCCTGCCGGGAACTGCTAAGGATAAGGAGATGTCCCCTGCGACCGAAGCCACTGCAGCTGCTGGCGGCTTCAAGGGCTGCGACGTTTGCGATGAGACTGTGCCGCCCTGCGAGACTGGAATCGATTGGCTTGCGTTGCCTCTGAGCGTGAGTCTCAGGGCTTTAGTGAGACTATATTTAGGCATTAATCCTAGATATTCACCATGTCGCTTTGGGTGATTCACAGTTTTATCGTGTAGTTTCACATTTCACACCACACTGGGTGATTCACAGTTTTATCGTGTAGTTTCACATTTCACACCACACTGGGTGATTCACAGTTTTATCGTGTAGTTTCACATTTCACACCAAACTGGGTGATTCACAGTTTTATCATGTAGTTTCACATTTCACACCACACTGGGTGATTCACAGTTTTATCGTGTAGTTTCACATTTCACACCAAACTGGGTGATTCACAGTTTTATCGTGTAGTTTCACATTTCACACCACACTGGTTGATTCACAGTTTTATCGTGTAGTTTCACATTTCACACTGCACTGGGTGATTCACAGTTTTATCGTGTAGTTTCACATTTCAAACGCACACTGGGTGATTCACAGTTTTATCGTGTAGTTTCACATTTCACACCACACTGGTTGATTCACAGTTTTATCGTGTAGTTTCACATTTCACACCAAACTGGGTGATTCACAGTTTTATCGTGTAGTTTCACATTTCACACCACACTGGGTGATTCACAGTTTTATCGTGTAGTTTCACATTTCACACCAAACTGGGTGATTCACAGTTTTATCGTGTAGTTTCACATTTCACACCAAACTGGGTGATTCACAGTTTTATCATGTAGTTTCACATTTCACACCACACTGGGTGATTCACAGTTTTATCGTGTAGTTTCACATTTCACACCAAACTGGGTGATTCACAGTTTTATCGTGTAGTTTCACATTTCACACCACACTGGTTGATTCACAGTTTTATCGTGTAGTTTCACATTTCACACTGCACTGGGTGATTCACAGTTTTATCGTGTAGTTTCACATTTCAAACGCACACTGGGTGATTCACAGTTTTATCGTGTAGTTTCACATTTCACACCACACTGGTTGATTCACAGTTTTATCGTGTAGTTTCACATTTCACACCAAACTGGGTGATTCACAGTTTTATCGTGTAGTTTCACATTTCACACCACACTGGGTGATTCACAGTTTTATCGTGTAGTTTCACATTTCACACCAAACTGGGTGATTCACAGTTTTATCGTGTAGTTTCACATTTCACACCACACTGGTTGATTCACAGTTTTATCGTGTAGTTTCACATTTCACACTGCACTGGGTGATTCACAGTTTTATCGTGTAGTTTCACATTTCAAACGCACACTGGGTGATTCACAGTTTTATCGTGTAGTTTCACATTTCACACCACACTGGTTGATTCACAGTTTTATCGTGTAGTTTCACATTTCACACCAAACTAGGTGATTCACAGTTTTATCGTGTAGTTTCACATTTCAAACGCACACTGGGTGATTCACAGTTTTATTTTGTAGTTTAAATTTCACACACTAGGTGATTCACAGTTCTATCGTGTAGTTTAACATTTCACACTGCACTGGGTGATTCACAATTTTATCGTGTAGTTTCGCATTTCACACTACACTAGGTGATTCACAATTTTATAATGTAGTTTCACATTTCACACTACACTGGGTGATTCACAGTTTTATCATGTAGTTTCACAGTTCACACTACACTGGGCGATTCACAGATTTATCATGTAGTTTCACATTTCACAGTACACTGGGTGCTTCACAGTTCTATCGTGTAGTTTCACATTTTACACTACACTGGGTGATTCACAGTTTTATAGTGTAGTTTCATAGTTCACACTACACTGGGCGATTCACAGATTTATCATGTAGTTTCACATTTCACAGTACACTGGGTGCTTCACAGTTCTATCGTGTAGTTTCACACTTCTCGAAGGGTGTTTTAAAATAAAGACGTATATTTTCTAGTAGGCTATTTCTCTCAAATGTGCGTAAACGCCACCCATCACTCATTTATTTCAGCCCAACTTTAGCCACACAATGCAGTTCTTCGAAATGGCCTCCGCCGTCATCTCCTCGTTGACTCGATAAAATTTAAGGAAAAAATACGATTACGATTACCGTGATCAAATATTACGATTCGATAACAATGCAAGCCAACTCACTGGCAGTAAGTAGTATGTAGAGGATTTTTTAGTTTATCTGCTACGTTCTATCGTATTGGAAAGGTTTGCACTTTGTCTTTCTATTCCTATTTGGTAGCAGTTGTCCATTAAACTGTTGTATTAGGGTGGCAATAAAGCCCTTGTTATAGCTTTAAAACATTATTTACGCTACATATCGGCTGATTACTATTGTGCTTGGTTTGAAAGGCGCAACTGCTATCAATGAAACTGAACTCTCAATTAATTTTGTTTCAATTTCAATTGAGTAAAATATTATCAACTTCTGCTATTGCTTTTTTTCAATGCAACTAAAACAAAACCGCTTTTTATCCAGCTGAGCTCAAGTAAGCTTTGAAACTATGATTGGGTCTTGTTTTCTTGTCTTCTTGTTAGTGGAGTCCAGAAAGACATCGGCTCATAACCTTTTATATTCCCTTTTTTATCGGTTTCATATCCAATTAAAGCGTTCGCTTATTAAAATGAATTTTCGTTTGTTTATATTGACAATCGTTTGAGGTCTGGCTGATTGTTGCAGTGCGCACTTGTGGATGCTGTCATTGTGTCTTTTGCACCAGTTTTCTAATATGCTAACGTCTTGCAACTTTGTACACGCGTAATAAAAATTTTTGTTGCTAGCCTAGATATATATATTGTGATATTCAATAGATTTTTTTCACTGTTTTCTATATAAAAAACACTTTGCAGGCGAAATGGATTATCTTTTTGTTTTTTATTTTATTTTACAGAAATCGATGTGGACAATCGGGTATAAAATTGTGTTGGATGAGTGACCAAGGTATCAACGAGACGAATGGATGATGGGTGCCTGAGGCACAGATACTATAACTACTAGATGGGCCACTCAAGCTAGTTTTTCCGACAAATTTTTTATTCTACTTCCTGCTGAGTAGCAATATAGGAAAGTGACAGTATTACTTGCCAAAAAAATAAATCAAATAGTGGCTTTGCACAAGAGAATTTCATAAGCAACTTGTTTTGTTTAGCTTTGTGCAGAGACGCGGGACGGAGTGTACATATATTGCAGCTTCTTTTAAAACGTGAGGAATGGGGTTGGTCTAGAATGGGGTTAACAGAATCTGTGTGGAAAGGCACGATAGGAGGGGGAGAGCGGAGTGGATCGATAATTTAAGCAGATAGGGTAGAGAATCAGGATTGCACATAGTCTAATTTTGGGGTGGTTGGGGGTTAGAAAATTTCGGGCTGGCGAATCCTGTTCAAATACAAGCTGATAACGATAAACAAGACCAGACAGTGAAATGTGAAACGACGGCATCTCGCAGCACATCTCGAGAAATGCCTTTTGATTCAAACCACTGCTGTGCTGCCACTTGCACGAGCTCTGTGCTGTCGCCACCTAATGATGGAAATCCAGTGCGAATGCACAGGTTTCCGAGAGACAACACTGTGGCGAAGCGCTGGCAGCAGCTACTGGAGCTGGATATGGACTTGAAAACAATCAGATCACGGGGCCTGCGCGTTTGCAGCTTACACTTTACGGACGAGGCCTACAGCTGTCCTTCAAAACGCCACGAGCAAGACACTCGTCTCCGCTGGGACGCAATCCCCCACCGTGAGCTGGTGTTGCCTCGACTCGTCCGTATGGACCAGCTGCCCCCTGTGCAACGGACAGATGAAGAGGCGGACAACTTATACCCTCCGGTGCTGAAGCCTATGAGCGACCTGCCTGCGGCTGAGCCTGCGACCTGCCTGCTGCCAGTAGTGTGGCAGAGCAACCTTCGACTATCAGATGTTGCGTCGAGCACAGCTGTTGTGGCTGAGATCTCTCACTTTTGCAACCGATCCCAAGCTCGAGACGCGACGATCAAGAGGCTGCAGCGGCGATCCCGAAAGCGACAGGCGACGATAAAAGGGCTGCAGCAGAAACTGTCGAGAGTCAAGGCGAGTGCAGCGCAGTCCTTCATCCGTGCAGGGGTGGCTGGCGTAGCTTCCAGCGGTCGACTGGGCGCTCGCAGCCGTGGTATGCGTTGGTCCAAGGCTGCTATCAGCAGGGCATTGCAGCTGCACCACAAGAGTCCTGCTGCCTATCGGCTGCTACGAAACCAGTGGCAATTGGCTCTGCCATCAGATACGTCGCTGAAGAGACGCATTCGCCAGTTTTTTCCTTCTTTTGGGCCGTGCCGCTTGACGCTGCAGTTGCTGCGCAGCCAACTGGATGCTGCGCCTGAGCATACTCGACTGGCGACCCTGTGCTTCGACGGCATGAGTTTGTCACCCAGCGTGCGCTACGACTCGAACGCTGACAAAGTAGTCGGCTACGACGACCGAACAGTCGGGGCGCTGCAGGAGTGCGCCAGCACGCAGCTGAAGCCAGTGAGTGAGGCAGTAGTCGCCGTGCTGCGAGGTGTTGCACATGACTGGAAGCAGCCGATCGCCCAATACCCAGTGAGCCACACTCTTGGACAGTCCGGGTTCCAGGACGCCATCGCCGAGTGCTTGCGCGCCAGTCACGAGGCCGGAGTTCGGGTTGTTGCTCTGGTCGCCGACCAGGAGCCAACGCAGTGGGCTCATCTGAGCAGGCGGGCGAGTGCGGCAGCACCGTTCTTGCAGCATCCGGTGACACATGTCCCTGTCCACGTGCTGATTGACGTGCCGCATTGCCTGAAGAACACCCGTAACGCCCTAATGAAAAATGACATCGAGTTTGACGGCCAGAAGCTTGCGAAATGGCATCATCTACTCAAATTCTATGAGGTCGACTGCAGCCGATCGCTGCGACTTGCAGTTCGTCTGACCGACGCCCACTTCAATCCGCAGCTGGGGCAGAAGATGCGGGTCTCTCTCGCAGCGCAGATCTTCAGCCGCTCCGTCGCCAGCGGCATCAAGACGCTCGTTCAACACCAAGTGATGGAGGCTGACGCCCTGCAGACAGCAGAGTTCGCTGAGAGTTTGAACGACGTTTTTGATCTGATGAACTCGTCGCACTCGTTCGCCAGAGGCACGAAGCAGCCGATTCGCCGTGAGTCGTTGCTGGAGCAAATGAAGCAGCTGCAAAAGGCAGAAAATTTCATAAAAAGCTGGCGCTTCCTTCCGCACACCGGCAGAGCTGCGAGAGCGACGATGAATTTCAAGGAGGGCTGGCTGCTATCAATTTCTGCGATTCGCTGCTTGTCCGTTCAGTTGATTGAGACCGAAGGCTTCGAGTACGTCTGCACACGAAGGTTCACACAGGATCATGTGGAGGTGAGGTCACACAGTATCCTTGAAAAGGTCGATAAGTAATTTTAAAATCTCCGAAATTCATTTTCACCATCATTAACCCCCTTTTCAGAATCTCTTCAGCATCCTCAGGGGGCGCAATGGTTTTAATGAGAAACCCGAACTATCTGCTTTCATTGGCGCCCTGAGATCAGTAGCGGCGGGTGGCCTCTCGCAGCCGGATTCCTCGGCCAGGAACTGTGAGGATGACGGCTGCTCAGCCGCGATCTCAGCTTCCGGCGCTTCATCTTGCGACTGTGTGGGACGAGTAGGCAACAATGCTGCAACCAGCAACCAGACACCATCGAGTGACGCCTCTGGCAGCAACTCCAACGAGGCAGCCATCGCGCTGCTGCACGATCCGATGGAACGCCTGACTGCTGCCCAAGCCCAAGGTGATGCAATACTGAATGAGGCCATCGAGTACGTTGCTGGCTACGTGCTGAAAAGGAGTGGCGTGTTGGACTGCGACGACTGCAGGAGGGAGCTGACATCACCAGATCCATCCGGCTGGCACATGCGGCACAAGCGTCTGCCGCACGCAGTTATCGGCCTGACGCATCCATCGCCGGCGGCTTTGGGCCAGTTCTGCAAGATGGAGGCTGCCTTCGTGACGCAGTCTCCCAGTTTCATTGTCCAGCCGCGGGTGGCTGAGCGATTGGCTGCCGTGTTCAAAGCTGCATCAGTTGCACTGCCAGCGTGCAGCTCACATGTGGCACATGTGCAGCGTCAGGTTTGCAGCACGTTTGCACGGCTGCGACTGCATCATTGGTGCCGCTGCGAGATGAGAAGCCTGCGAGCAGCGGCGAGCAGGAGCGGCGCAATGCGAAAGTTTCGCAAACTGTGATGAGCTGTAGCTGCTAGATTGCAGATTATTTATCTAAATGTTTATGGACTAACTGATGATAAATAGCAGCACATGATGATTCATCGTAGAAAAATACAAGGACATTCTGAAGCCAAATGCGCTTTAAATGGATCAAGTTTTTTCTGACTTTTAATCTCATTACTTAGAGAATGAAAATGAGACAATAAGAGAATGAAATTCCCTTGTACAAAGTCACTATTTGATTTATTTTTTTTGGCAAGTAATTCTGTCACTTTTCTATATTGCTACTCAGCAGGAAGTAGAATAAAAAATTTGTCGGAAAAATTAGCTTGAGTGGCCCATCTAGTAGTTATAGTATCTGTGGCCTGAGGGGTCTCAGGGAGTGGGGTGGGTGCACGAGGGGTTGCGGAGTGAGGTGGGTGACTTAAGAGAGGGAGTGGGTGGGTGATTAAGGTGTCAGGGAGTGGGGTGGGTGACTAAAGGGACAGAGAGTGGGGTGGGTGACTGAGGTGTCAGGGAGTGGGTGGGTGACTAAAGGGACAGAGAGTGGGGTGGGTGACTGAGGTGTCAGGGAGTGGGTGGGTGACTAAAGGGACAGAGAGTGGGGTGGGTGACTGAGGTGTCAGGGAGTGGGTGGGTGACTAAAGAGACAGGGAGTAGGGTGGGTGACTAAAGAGACAGGGAGTAGGGTGGGTGACTTAAGGGGACAGCCCTAGATGACATTCTGCTCACACAATCTTAACAGATCTGCTGTCCGCATGATCTTGCAAGGTCTGCTTGCAGGATCTTAGAAGATCTTAACTTGATCTTAGATTTCTTAGCAGATATGCTCTTTGCGTGCAGATCTTGGAAGTTTCCTGCATGATCTTAAAGAAACCAAGAAGAGCTAGCTGTTACCGTCTAAGCTGAAGTAAATGGTACTGTTCTCTTTCTTTCTTTCACTCTTTCACTCTATTTTGGCAACTCAAAACGGCCGTTATGGCAATGTACGCTTGTATAGCCTATACGGAATGGCCGTCGCCATGATTATAAGCGCTAATTGCAGTGCAATCAGAAATGCCATTTAAGTGTCAGGGCTACTATCGAGATGGGCAATTAATTAATCAGAGACCTGACGGAAAAGTCAAGTAGTTTTTCGATGTAGCTTTTTAGACGTCTTAGATTAGCACAAATATTAACTATTTCGTGATTTTCTGTATTACAGTAAAATAAAAGGTGAATTATGTAATAACTAAAAGAATTTAATAGATATGGATTACATTTTAAACAACTTTAGTCGAATCGTTTTAAGAAGAGTACTAGTTTTGTTTAAAATGTAAAAATTTAAATTAAAAATTACTCGTTTTGCGCTTTTTTCTTCTTGCACGAAGTTCAGTTAACATCATCTATCAACTAAGTTATCTGACATCTTGATCTTGACTAGCATTTCACTGAATCACTGTCTGTAATACATTTATACATTTGTAGGTATACAGTACATTTATCAAAGGCTATACTGTAAAAGCAATTATACATTTTATTTGTCTACAATAGATTATAGTTGGCGGTAGGCCTAGTAACTAATGGAGGAGTCTGCCAGTGCCAGTGCCAACAGTGCCAGTAGTATGACTATGAGTGCTAGTAGGAGAAGTAAAAGGAAGCGAACTAATCTAGACAAGTTCGCAATCGATCGACTTGGCCGTAGTGTCTATGTGCTACTTTGGTTTAATAAAACCTGTACTTTTAGTGAAATTCTCCCAATCAATTGTGCCAAGTTTTCCAAGGTAGGCTCAGTGGCCTAACTAACAAATTTATTGTTACTCTTTAGACTAGAGACTAAAGAATTCTGACACCTTAGTAGTACTAGTACTTAATTTAGAATGCTTTTTATAGTGATTTTATGTAATACTTGACAAGATTCAAGGAATTATCATTTTTTATCCTGCTGCTACTAGCTACTAGCTAGCCAAATAAATGTATTTACATTTTGAATTTAGCTTAAGTACAACTTTTTTATTTTGTTTTATTCATATATATACTGACTATAAAGAAAACTTTCAACCAATTTTAGTTTACTGCTTCTGAGAAGCTCAGTTGGAAAAAGGTAATTCTTAATACCCTTGTTATTTTATAATTATATATATATATTAAAGAATGAATTATATATTTGGTAATTAAACTTATTTATTGTCTTCTTACATTTTTATTCAGTTTGCCTATTTAATAAACTATTATTAAACCAATTTTTAGGGATCAACATTTTTCATCAATGAAGATGGGAAAAAAGTTCTTTGCACCATCCTAGTAAAGGATTCATTAGAAGGAAATGTAAGAAAGTTTGCTGATGCCCTAGACAAAAAATTTCAACTTATGCTGACAGAGGCATAGAATTTGACACAGAAGCTGCCATGGAACTGGCTGAAAACATGAAGGGTAAATAAAAGTATCATAATAGTTCCAATGTGTTATTTTAATGGATCAATTATCTTAATTAAGTTATTATATCTAATTTTCCTAATTTTTTAGTGGATGAGTATACTTCTGATTCTAGTATTGATTGTGATCATGATGATGTGGAAAATGACCCATCATTTGAGCCAGAAGAGAGTGTCTGCATTTCAAGCGCATCAGTGCATAGACCAAGCAAGAGCCGTGTTTTGACGTTCTGCGCACAGTCTTGGCTTTTATGTGACCTTCACTGGCTTCACGCCTACCCAACCAGATGTTAGCAGTGATGTGTGGATTAGTTCGTTGGCTGCATCACAAAAGAGAGCAGGGTGCTTTTTAAGATCATTCGATATTCAGGTACGCAGATAAAACTTTGTTTAAACCACACAATGAAGCTAATTTCCTTCAATCGCAGCTCTACGATTAGCTAGCTTATCGATTTTGACACTACCTACCTACCACAATATCGTAATAAAGTACCTATTTCCAAAATTTGGTCCTAAATCTCAAGTACAACTTCCATTTAGTGGCCCAGTAAATCACGTTACGTCCACTCTACCAGTTTCAGATGCTGTTGTACTAATTCATTTTTCAGATTGATGGCTCCCGGCGTGAGTTAAGCTGCGCAGCTGTACTACAAGTCTACAATTTTGGCAGCGCTGCCTCATGCTACCCTGCAAACTGCGCTCATGCTCACCAGTCACCAGCCCGGCCCTTGAACTGAAAATATTCTAGTTTTAGACTGTTTAATGCGCATACAACATACTTGTTATTTTATTGTTCTCCAATTTTTTGCTCAATTGTGCTTTTAGGTTTGTAATAATCACACTAATAGTTGTAATTTTCTGTGCTAAAATGAATTGCCCGTAGAAACGAACCGCCTGAAGTGATCAGGCCGCCCCTCACAATCACTTCAGACCACCCCTTAAAATGTTATAAATTTTTCTTACGAATATAACCAGGAGTATTAAAATTTGTCAAATCAAATTTATTACTGTTGAATTTACTATATTTTTCTTTTTTATTGTTATGCATGTTGGTTCTATATTGTACGCTTGCATCATTATAGTGCCATTGGATCCCTTGTGTGTATTATATATTGTGCAAAGTCTTAAGTCATTAGCTCTTATTATTACTTTGTGCGTTGTTTTCAGGTACTTGTTGTGTATGCTTTCTTTTGTATATTTCCATTGCATACTTGCGTGTGTGTATTATATGTCACGCAAAGTCTCAAGTAATTTGCTTTTATTCTCTATTGTTACTTTTCACATTGTGTTCGGCTCGCTTTTCATGTGCTTGTATAAGCTTTTTTGCATATTCATTGCATACCAGTCTGAAAGTTACATCGTGTGCTTTTTCTGAATTATTACTACTACTTATGCTAATGCCATAATCGGATGGGCTTTCACAAGACCGAAATTTCATAGCTTTGAAAAGTTAAGGAAAATTTTATGCGCCCAAAAATCTACCAAACCTAACGCTCATCATAAGCATTACTTATTGTATCAAAATTCGGGGAAGACTGTGACGAATCAATGTCTTCAATTTTATAAAAATCGAAATTTCGGTCTTTCAGAGCGACCCCACGTGCATTTTGCAGACTGTTCTGTTAGAATGATTGTTTTTAGTATCTTGTTCACTTACATTTATAAGATGTGCCTGCAAATGCGTCATAAATGTTAATTTATGCTGTGCAAATAGCCCTTTTAATTTGATTTAGCTAATACAGTCATAGTCTACTTATAATGCCCCTTAGTATAAACTGCCTTTTAGAATTACCAAGCATGAAAAGCTAAACATTAAAGTTGTTTCTTATCTAGTTATCCTACTAATGATAATCCTTGTGCACTGTTTTTTTTAATTCTGTTCATGCTTCTGGGTTTACTTGATGCTTGTAATGTGAAAAGTTTATTAATGACTATTAAAATGTAGAAACGTTTTTTCATAAATTTGTCGAAAATAAATACAGGCAGTAAATAAAAATAAGGGTCGAACTGATATGCAGTCAATATTGTATATCAAAACACAATGTTTCCTTGCGCTGGCTATTCAGTTCTTCAGTTAATTTTATCACTATTCAACTTCGTAGCCCATGCAGGTGTGGATCTACTGTTACAAATCATGCAAGCAGATCCTGCAAGATAATGTGGATAAAACAGATCTGCTAAGATGGTGTAGGCAGATTGCCATTATACTTACTTTAACATATCGTAGCATATCATGCATGATCTTAGCAGATCTTAGGCGGCCCAGCAAGATCATAGCAGATCGTCCCTTAACATATCTTAGCAGATCTCGTAAGATCTGCATATACATTTAAATACTGCAGATCATGTGGGCTCTTGCAAGAACGTGTGCAGAAGCTTAAGGCAGATCTTGTAAGAATGGGCAAGGCGATGTCATCTAGGGGAGTAGGGTGGGTGACTAAAGGTACAGGGAGTGGGGTGGGTGACTAAGGTGTCCAGGAATGGGGTATGTGACTAAAGAGACAGGCAGTGGGGTGGGTGACTAAGGTGTCCAGGAATGGGGTATGTGACTAAAGAGACAGGGAGTGGGGTGGGTGACTAAAGGTACAGGGAGTGGGGTGGGTGACTAAAGGTACAGGGAGTGGTGTGGGTGACTAAAGAGACAGGCAGTGGGGTGGGTGACTAAGGTGTCCAGGAATGGGGTATGTGACTAAAGAGACAGGGAGTGGGGTGGGTGACTAAGGTGTCCAGGAATGGGGTATGTGACTAAAGAGACAGGGAGTGGGGTGGGTGACTAAGGTGTCCAGGAATGGGGTATGTGACTAAAGAGACAGGAAGTGGGGTGGGTGACTAAGGTGTCCAGGAATGGGGTATGTGACTAAAGAGACAGGGAGTGGGGTGGGTGACTAAAGGTACAGGGAGTGGGGTGGGTGACTAAAGGGACAGGGAGTGGGGTGGGTGACTAAGGTGTCCAGGAATGGGGTATGTGACTAAAGGGACAGAGAGTGGGGTGGGTGACTGAGGTGTCAGGGAGTGGGTGGGTGACTAAAGGGACAGAGAGTGGGGTGGGTGACTGAGGTGTCAGGGAGTGGGTGGGTGACTAAAGGGACAGAGAGTGGGGTGGGTGACTGAGGCGTCAGGGAGTGGGTGGGTGACTAAAGAGACAGGGAGTAGGGTGGGTGACTTAAGGGGACAGGGAGTAGGGTGGGTGACTAAAGGTACAGGGAGTGGGGTGGGTGACTAAGGTGTCCAGGAATGGGGTATGTGACTAAAGAGACAGGCAGTGGGGTGGGTGACTAAGGTGTCCAGGAATGGGGTATGTGACTAAAGAGACAGGGAGTGGGGTGGGTGACTAAAGGTACAGGGAGTGGGGTGGGTGACTAAAGGTACAGGGAGTGGTGTGGGTGACTAAAGAGACAGGCAGTGGGGTGGGTGACTAAGGTGTCCAGGAATGGGGTATGTGACTAAAGAGACAGGGAGTGGGGTGGGTGACTAAGGTGTCCAGGAATGGGGTATGTGACTAAAGAGACAGGGAGTGGGGTGGGTGACTAAGGTGTCCAGGAATGGGGTATGTGACTAAAGAGACAGGAAGTGGGGTGGGTGACTAAGGTGTCCAGGAATGGGGTATGTGACTAAAGAGACAGGGAGTGGGGTGGGTGACTAAAGGTACAGGGAGTGGGGTGGGTGACTAAAGGGACAGGGAGTGGGGTGGGTGACTAAGGTGTCCAGGAATGGGGTATGTGACTAAAGAGACAGGGAGTGGGGTGGGTGACTAAAGGTACAGGGAGTGGGGTGGGTGACTAAAGGTACAGGGAGTGGGGTGGTTGACCGAAGTGTCAAAGAGTGGAATGAGTGCCCTGAGAAGTCAAGGTGTAGGGTGGGTGATTGAAAGACAGGCGGTGGGATGGAGAAGTAAGTGGGCTGCGTTAGTAAGGGGATAGTATGCTGGCGGGTGGCTTGAAGTACAAGGAATGTGGTGCACATGTGACTAGATGGTTAGCTTCTTTGTCTGTCTGCTGGCTGAAATACAAATTATTGGTTTTGAGTGGCACGGGGATTAAGGCTGTTTGCAGCAGAAGCGGCTAGTAAAGACCTTAAATATTTTATTGCTCATAAAGCTCCCGCCTTTAAATTATCAAATGTTTTTTACGTCCAGGCATCATCTAATTATCTTCGGCTCCAGAATTTTTTAAGCTTCATGATTAATTATAACTGTCCAACGGCATCGCACCTCCCCACACAGCTCCCATCAGTAACTCACCCGCTGATCTGCTTCCACGGTCCACTGCTTTTGCAAGGCCTAGGCAGGGGGAGGCGCTACACATTAAAGTTCTAACTAGCAATATGAAGTGGAACTAGAGGCAAGAAGCGCAACGACAGCCTGCTGAGGACAAAAAAAATGGCGATGAAAAATCCCCTTTACTGCTTGTCCATATGCGTTGCCATTGGAGACGCCTGTTTGCAATGAGCAGAATGTTTTTTTGTTTAAAAAATCACCTGACTCTATAGTGTTGAGAGATAAGCTTTGCCTATACAACTCAAAACGGTATCTGAGTGAGCAGTCAGAAAGCTCAGGATGACTAGCAGCCGATCTGCACTTCTTGCGTTGCTTCTGTCCTCCGTCCAAGCTTCTTTCGGCTGTCCTGCTGGCACTTTTAGGCAGCCTGTCGGTAAAAATCTCTGCGCCTCGACTTTGCCATCACCGGGCGGCGAAAACGCCACCTTTCGGCTAATCTCGTACATCACGGATGCTCGAGTCTGCGCGCTGAAATGCGCCGCTAGCGGCCCGATGAGGTGCTCGGTGTTCCAGCTGCTGCATCCCGGAGCCAAGATCGGATCCGAGATTGTGCAAATCGGCGGCTGCCTGCTAGGATCCGCCTGTGACCTCGCCGACAAGTGGAAGGAAAACTCGGGTCCGGAGAAGTGTCTGACCCAGCTGCTGGACAACAAGCCTGAATGCGGCCAGTCTGCCAGCACGACATTGACCACAACTTCAACAAGCACGACAACAACCCCTACAACAAGTTTTACAACTCTTGCTCCCGAGTCAATTACAGGTGTGTTAGGCCCAGTTGATTTGCGAAATTTTTCTAAGAAATTAATATTTAAACATTCTTTGCGTCGCACTTAGCTTCTTTAATTTTGAGGGGTTTTAGCGGAAAACAGGCCAAGAGGTTCGGCATGTACATTGCTGAATGTACATTCAGCATGTACCATGGGAGCGCCGTACCATGGGAGCACCATGTACATTGCTGAATGTACATTAAATTAAATGTACATTCAGCAACGTACATGGGCCAGCCCACGCTGAGTGTACATTGCCCTGACAAACAGAAAGCCAATTGGCGGATGTACACCTGCGTGTAAGCGCGTGCAGTAGTTCAGTCTGTCCACAAAATCAATTCCGGGGTACGTTAAGTGCTTCAGAGTTAAAGGCAAAAGCCGAAATTTTTGAAATTGTAGCTCCCACAAGTGGCAGCGACCGGAGCGGCTCAGTCCAGACCTACTCCGTCGTCAGCTCCGGCTGCTACAAAATCAGCGTCTGGGGCGCCAAAGGCGGCGACGGCGGCAACGGCGCCACGTTGGGAGGCAGCGGCGCCTACGCCACGGCCTACTTCCAGCTGCAGGCCGGCGTCACGCTGCTGATTGTCGCTGGCAAGCCCGGCAGGGCGGCAACTAAAAATTCCGACTCCGGAGGCGGCGGCGGCGGCACTTTTGTGCACGCGCAAGACACCGCTGGTGGCTCGACACTGCGCTTGCTGTTGGCGGCTGGCGGCGGCGGCGGCGGCTCAAACACCGGCTGCAACGGGCTGGACGGCAGCGCCGACCCAGCTGGACTGAAAGGCGGCGGAAACGACGCCGGAGACGGAGGCACCGACGGTCAGGGCGGTCTGGCGAAATCCTGGGGAAACGGCAACGGCGGCGGCGGAGCCGGCTGGCTGAGCGACGGCACCGACGGATCCGGCGATAAAAGAGGCCGCGGCGGAGCCAGCTCGCCGCGCGATTGGAAAGGCGGCGACGGCGACGGCGCTTTCGGCGGCTACGGCGGCGGCGGCGGTGGCGGTGGCGGCGGCGGCAGCTCGGGCGGAGGCGGCGGCGGCGGCTACTCGGGTGGCGGTGGCGGCTCCGGCGACTGCGGCGGCGGGGGAGGCGGCGGCACGTATCTGTCTAGCGGAGCAAAAGGCATCGAACGGATGAGCGGAGGCAACTCCCAGGCTAACGGTAGGGCCTTGGTGCAGAATGTCGGGCCGCTGTCTTCAGTGAGCTGTCTGCTCTGAGCGGCGCTGTTAAAATGATCAACATTTAAACGAAAACAGAAAGTAAATTTTTAATCATTGTGCAATTTTTCTGTATCCATGCACGGAATAACTATCGATTTTTGTAACCATATCATCTGCTGTATTTATTACGAGTTTCACCGAACATTATTTGATCATTTGTACTTGATAAAATTTATCTACTTTACTAATTGAATAAATACGAATAAAGAATTGATAAAGTTTTATGATGACGACGGTATTTCTCGAGTTTTCGATGACCACCAGAGCAGCGCTGTCAGCGCCATCAGGCACAACAGTGAAGCGGCAACGCAAGCCACATTATCATAATTGCCGTACCTGTAGCACTGTTGACCGTGGCAGATTTTTATCAGGGTGGCATTGCTCATCTTTAATGCCTGCCAGTCGTACAGTCGGCCAAATTGCACAGACAGACACAGCGTCAAAGCCGAGTCTGTGAGCAGACAGATCGAGTAAAGTCGGCCGAATAATTCCGCTCGGCTGATTTGCGATAGCAGCACGGGGCCCAGCATGAACAGCGAGGCAACCATCAAGCTGATCAGGCAGGCCGATGCGAGAGTCACGCCCAGCATGGAGACGCCGGGTTGAGTCATCGGCAGTGCTACTAGCAGAATTCCTGGCGCGCCGAAGCCGAGCACGCTGAGGAACTTGGCGCCGGAGCGTTGATGCGGCTGCGCGGTCAGCCAATCGGTTGCCGGTCCCAGCACGCATCTCCAAGCAATGGCCAGACCCACTGGGATGCAGAAATAGTAGAAATCATAACTGGACAGTCCCAGGCTTCTGTTGATGGTTGTGACGTTGAGCAGGGCGGCGAGAGCCTGGGCCTGACCCAGAGCGAATCCAGCCAGGAAGAGCAGGTATCTGAGGGACAGGCAGCCAAGACAAGTTGAGCGCGAAAACTCCCTGATTGGCTGGCGTTCGTTCGACTTTGCCAAATTGAGCTTTTTGTCTCCGTCTGCGTCTTCGCTGTTGGTCATTTTACTCAGTTGTTTGACAGTAGAACCCTATGAGAGATAACATTTTATTATAATTAATAAGTCATGTGCTTAACTTTGAAAGTATTGTTAAACTTCGTAGCTTGCGTGGCTATCTATTTGCTAAAAACACATAAACTCTGTTTTTAAGTCCCATTATAATAATAACAGACGCTGACAGGTAAACCTGTAGCGCGGGTGCTGATGCAGGTGAAGACTGCACACCCGTTGCACCTGAAACACTCTCGGGCATGGTAGGCGCCCCACTGCCAGCTCCATTTTTTATTTTGAACCTGCCTGGCGAACAGTGAATCTTCACTCACAAAGCCGCACAGTGACAGGATAAGATGGGCCTGCTTCAGGACCAGTTATTACCCAGCATATTCTGGTACCCAATCACAGCTGGGTGGACTGAAGCAATGCGGGATTAAGTGCCTTGCTCAAGGGCACAAATTGTCTCCTAGGGCCGGGACTGGAACCCATGACCCAGGCGCCCTAGCCACTAGGCTACAACCCCACGGCGGAGTCCCATATAAGCTCTTATTAATGTTAAAGGGCTTCAAAAACGTGTTGGACGCATTGTAATTGACAACTCACGTTCAACTCTCTGCTGAGAATGGGAGTTTCCTTGCCAATCTCAAAGTTGCCTCTGGCGCTGAGCGAAGCTACTCGGTGAAAGATTTCCGGCTGATGGATGAACACTGCCGCAAACAGATGGACAACCGCGGTAAAAACTGTCATGAAGGCCTACGTACCTAGGGCGGTTTGCTCGGCGGGGGCTCTGGAGAGGTTGCCGAAGAGCAGGTAGTGCACCAGAGCCGCGAACGGCGCTCCCAGATTGAGAGCATTGGAGACTGCCGCCAACACGCGGCCCCAGCACTGCAGTCCGAAACCGGCGACTGCTGCAGCTGTTGCGGCCACCTCAGCGAAACTGTAACTGTAGCTGTAGAGAAAGAACAGAAGACAGAGCAGCCACGACCGGCCTTGCAGAGTTGCGGGGAATGCGAATGTCAGAGTCAGAGTAAGAGAGGCCATTGTGGAGGCAACTCCACCGATGAGAACCACACGTCGAGAGCCCCATCGGTCCTGAATGAGGCCGGTCACAAGGCTGAGGGTTGTACCGCTGTAGAACATTGACATGGCCAAGTCCAGTTCGCTCTGACTCAACTTGAATGCCGATCGGAGCCAGTTAGCGTACACTATCGGAATGTTAACCGCTTGGCCGCAGGCCAGCTTCAACAAACAACAACTTGTTAACAGCAGCCATTCCTGCTGTTCAAGATTGGGTCGACCAAATGCAGCTGTGAGAAGCATCTCTTCTGTTGGGTAGCCCCTACTCGTGTCTAAGCTTTTTTCTAAGTCTGCACGAGTCCATGGGTTCGCTCTATTTAAGTACTGTATGCTCACCTGAATAGGTTGAAATTCTTTGTAGTTACAACTGGGTAGACAATTGAGCTCCGAATTGTTCATATTAGAATGCAACGGTTTCACTTGAGCTCTCATGCAGCAGTTTTGTTGCAATGCAGTATAGCTTGTGCACACGATTCTCTGACTTCTACCGGGGTATTGTGTATGAGTGCGAGCGTTATTTCATTTCACAGCAGAGTGCTCACGTGCCATGACTGCGACTCACGCAGTATGTATGGAAGCTTCTTGTAGCTTCCATTGTATTCGTTATTTTTTTTAATTTAACTAAGATAAAACTCGATTAATTGGCACACACAAATCCCAAATTCGGTCAAAAATGTCCAAGAAGATTTCTTATAGCCGTTCCACACATTGAGCATGGATGGACCCCATGACAACCTGGCATTTGTGATTGCTAACTCTGTAAACTAGGCCTTTGATAGTACAGGTAAAATCGCGTCAGTAGTAAAGATCTGTCGAAGGATCATGCCAACGAAAAACACTGAAAATACCCCACAAAAAACTTCCTCAGCCAATTAGAATTTTTTGAAGCATTATATTGGACAAGAAAATGCATTGCACGACTTAATAAAAACTTTAAAAATGTTCAGTCTTAACGCATCAAATCTGCTAATCTGAAGGTCTGTTAATCAAAGGTAAATGCACTCTGCTACAATGACTCCATCTCAAGCGGTGGTTACTCTGTCACTTTTGTCTGTTTGTTGCTGTCTGTCCGCTGTCCGAGCTTCTCTCGACTGTCCTGCTGGCACTTTCCGAGCGCCTGTCGGTAAAAATCTCTGCGCCTCGACTTTGCCATCACCGGGCGGCGAAAACGCCACCTTTCGTCTAATCTCGTGCATCTCGGATGCTCGAGTCTGCGCGCTGAAATGCGCCGCTAGCGGCCCAGTGAGGTGCTCGGTGTTCCAGCTGCTGCCTGCCGGAGCCAAGATCGGATCCGAGATTGTGCAAATCGGCGGCTGCCTGCTAGGATCCGCCTGTGACCTCGCCGACAAGTGGAAGGAAAACTTGGGTCCGGAGAAGTGTCTGACCCAGCTGCTGGACAACAAGCCTGAATGCGCTGGCTCTGGGAGTACAACTGCTCCAACCACACCTGCTCCGACCTCATCTGCTCCAACCACACCTGCTCCAACCACACGTGCTCCGACCACACCTGCTCCAACCACACCTGCTCCAACCACAACTGCTCCAACCACACCTGCTCCAACCACACCTGCTCCAACCACAACTGCTCCAACCACACGTGCTCCGACCACACCTGCTCCAACCACACCTGCTCCAACCACAACTGCTCCAACCACACCTGCTCCGACCACACCTGCTCCAACCACACCTGCTCCAACCACAACTGCTCCAACCACACGTGCTCCGACCACACCTGCTCCAACCACACCTGCTCCAACCACACCTGCTCCAACCACAACTGCTCCAACCACACCTGCTCCGACCACACCTGCTCCAACCACACCTGCTCCAACCACAACTGCTCCAACCACACGTGCTCCGACCACAACTGCGCCCACAACTACTCCGAAAGCGACGGCCGCTCCGATAATATTTAATGGTAAGTTGAATACTGTCATTTAGCAGTAATTTTATCGGAGTTTATCCATAGTTTTCTGGTAACCTTGAGTGTTAAATGCATAGTTCGCGACGGTGTATTAAGGTTTGGCTAAGTTTTTTGGCTTTGCATATATAATAATTAATTCTGTAATTTATATCATCGCTTATTATTTTAACTATCTCGTATACTTGCACTTTTGGTTCAGTTACAAAAAGAGTAGTTTATTTGCTTGCAAAAATGTTACCTGCCCCCGCATTTTTGTAGCTCTGGCTTTGCTGTCAATTAGTTGCGCCTTATTAGCTACAGCTTCTTTCTCCAGAAGAGCAAATTTTACATGTCCTTGTCATTTTGCTTGACACTTTGTCTATTTTAGGCGCAAAATTTATCCTGGGGTGAATCTGAAGAGCCATTTGTCATTTGTCATTTTTCGGTCGCCAAAAAGTACCCAAAGCTAATCCTATAGCGATTTAATGATGCGTGTACTTTTTCCTGATACGTTTCACCCCATCTTAAAATTTTAAGTGCCAATATACGGGGTAAAGCTGATTTTGAGGGTGGATGTGTACGTGAGTGTAGCTGAGGGTGGGTGTCTGAGTGTAGCTGAGCTGAGGGTGGGTATCTGAGTGCAGCTGAGGGTGGGTGTCTTAGTGTAGCTGAGCTGAGGGTGGGTATCTGAGTGCAGCTGAGGGTGGGTATCTGAGTGCAGCTAAGGGTGGGTGTCTTAGTGTGCAACCCACCTTATTCTGAAAACTTGGTGCTTTCCATGTAATATTAGAAAATCTTAGATGCCTATTATCATTATAAGATTCTCTTCAACTCCAAAACTATTTTATTCTTTTATTCTTATTCTTCCGCAGCGCTGAGTGGTGAGAGCAACCAGACAGGACACATCCAGAACCATTCGGTTGCTAACGGTGGCTGCTATAGAATTGCGGCTTGTGGAGCCAGTGGTGGCAAAGGCTGTGAAGGCTCAACACTCGGTGGCAAAGGTGCCTGCGTTGCTGGCTATTTCACGCTACAGGCCGGTATTAAATTGTCAATTGTTGTCGGCAAAATGGGTAGAGCAGCCCTCTGGAGCAATAGACGCTACTTCGGAGGCGGAGGCGGCGGTGGCACTTTTGTCTACGTGGATGGCGTCGACAGCAGCGGCTCCAAGTGGTTGCTGGTAGCGGCTGGAGGCGGCGGAGGGTGCTGCTCCTCCTACACGATCTGCGATGGATTAAACGGAAGCGCCAACACTGACGGATCGAACGGCGGAGGCAGCAAGTACGGAGCCGGAGGCACCCACGGTCAGGGTGGCTTGGCGGGAACCTCTGGAAACGGAAACGGCGGAGGCGGAGCCGGCTGGCTGTCTGATGGTAGAAACGGATCCCAAGTTTATGGCGGACATGGCGGACTGTCTTCTAATGGCCTGTGGAAGGGTGGCGACGGAGGTGGAGAAATCAACCTGATTGATCGTGGTTACGGTGGTTACGGAGGTGGCGGAGGAGGTGGCGTTGGCGGCGGCGGCGGCGGCGGCGGCTACTCAGGTGGAGGCGGAGGCGGTGGCTGCGGCGACTGTGGAGGCGGCGGCGGCGGAGGCGGTTCGTACGTTGCGCCGAACGCTACACGCTTCGATACTAATATTGGAAGGAACTCGGAAACCAATGGTCGAGTTGTCATTCAACTCGATGTCTTCTCTGCCTACTGCCCGTAGGCCTTTGATAGGTCTTTGATAGGTCTCTCTTGAGCTTCGGTGTAAGCCGCTGAAACAATGAGATCGATGAAGCAATCACATAAAAAAACAAAACTATTGATCGTAAGAACGTGAAAAAACGGTTTTTAAATTTTACAGCATAAAAAGCATACTGATGCCCAATTTCCATTTGGCGGACTGAACCAATGCTGGATTATGTGCTTTGCTTAATGGTACAAATTATTTCCTAGAGTTGGGATTCGAACCAGTGACCTTCTGATTGCCCTAAAAACTAGGCTTAGAAATTTTGTATTCGGATGATTTTGATAGTGTATGAATTTTATTATATGCTGAAATTTTTTGTTATTATCGTATTCTATTTTCTTTGATAGTTTTTTTACAATCATAAATTTTCTTAAATAATGTACCTAATTTATCCCTTTTTAAGCTCTCTAATTAAATCCGATACACTTTATGCCCGAATCTTTTAATTTAATCTAAATAATTAAATCAAGTCTGTGTTAAAATTTACTAAGTAGCTACTATACCTATCATCATTTACATTTGTTTTGTTTTTTTGTTTTTTTCCCTATACATTTTTGGGATTTTGTTATTCCTAAGGGAGATTTGAACAAAAATTTATCTGAAAATAGCTTGCAGAAGAAAGTGAAAAGCTGTAAAAGATCCATTAACGCTACCAATTAGTCGTTATTGTGTTCAAATTAACAATGCTTTAAAACTTTTTGGAAGATCATCAAACAACTTCTGCCTTATTTACCGACCCATTAACTTATACAATTAAACGGTTAAAATTAAACTCAATTAGTTTGAATCAATGAGAGAAAAGATTTGGTGTATACTGTTAATGGACATTCAATGCATTCATGAAAAGTTGGGGTTATCCATTATATAGGGTCGATCTGCATAGAACGTTCGCACCACCAGTTTAAGTCTCCGACGAGGCCTTGAATTTCGAGCTAATTAATACTCATTTGTTGTGGGTCCAATACATTTTTAGTAGTGCAAGGTAATGATTCTTAATAAGACTTCAGGTACTAATTGGCTTTCCATTGAAAGGGAAAGTGACTGTATCTGCATGCCCCAACTTAAATTGCTCACTTAAACCACGATAGATGACAGCAAATCACGCTCTTATAAACAGTTTACCACCAATACAGTATCTAGGAAACCTTAAGTAGAAGGACGGGACACTTCGTTTCTAGGAAAGTTTTTGGATTCCAATTTTCGCGAAAAATACACTACGGAGATATGAAATTTGCTGTTTTTCGACATAAAATTAAAGATTGCGCTCGATTGGAAGCAGATGCAAATCTCATCTTTTGATATGTGGTTCCTGCCTTCTTACTCTATCGAAGTATGTATGCCCTTTTTGTGAAATATTGATCTTTAAATTATTTCTCATGTAAAAAATTTGTCGAAAATTATAATATAAGTTCAATAAAATGGTATTTTAGCAGCTGTGCAGATTCTTATCCTCTTGAAATTAAGTCTGTTTTATTCTATGAACGCTTCTATCAATCAGTATTTTGGATAACTTTGCTGGTCCAGTCACATGTCAATGTCCGATTCTCTCTAAACTGGCTATTTGTCATTTAGTAGTTTTTTACGAAAGTGAACTAATATCAATAAAAAACTAGGAAGATCAATTTTTCACAAAAAAGGACATACACACTTCGATAGAGTAAGAAGGCAGGAACCACACATCAAAAGATGAGATTTGCATCTGCTTCCAATCGAGCGCAATCTTTAATTTTATGTCGAAAAACAGCAAATTTCATATCTCCGTAGTGTATTTTTTCGCGAAAATTGGACTCCAAAAACTTTCCAAGAAACGAAGTGTCCCGTCCTTCTACTTAAGGTGTCCTTGTACAGTATACGCATAACAAAGTTTTGTATTTGCCCTGGTTTTCTCATTGACATGGCTGGGGTATACGGATTATGACATTCAGGGTCCTTTTGAAGCCTCCCTGTGCAGTAAAACGTGAAATAAAGTGGATGAATACATTGGAATTCGCTTGGTAAATATTTACACTCAGCAACATTGAAAAGTTTCCACCCTCGCGCTTGTCGTGTAGGTAAGAGTTTCGTAAGAGTTTCAAAACTGGTTTTTGTCGCCAGACTTGTGCCATAGACGATTGATGATATCGTCAACACGCATTTGGGCCAACGACAAAAACTCGGGTCAATCCATGTGGCCAGCCGGGAACAATGGGCAATGCAAGGGGTCCACTGGAGGCAGCAGCAGTGGCGGCGAGTGATTTTCACATGAGAGCCGCTTTCGATTGTTCCGTGCCGACGGTAGCCAGAAGATGCTGCCGCAGCACGTGCAAAGCTCTAAGAGCCAGTCAGCTTCTATTCACATGTGGGCAGGCATCACAATGCACGCGAAGACGGAGCTCGTATTCCTGGATGCGACTGTGACTGCCGAGTCGTACGCCAACCTTCTACAGACGCGCCTGCTGCCCTTCATTGATGCTTTATGTGGTGGCGTGGAAAACAGCGTCCTTCAAGTCGATAACGCCCCACCGCATCGCGCAGCCCATGTGGCGCATCTGAAGGAGCTGCTGCACCTGCGAACCTTGCGCTGGTCGTCCCTATCACCGGATATGAATCCCATAGAGCATATTTGGGATTGCCTGAAGCGCTCGATTCGGTGCGAAAATCCGCCGCAAAACGTTGCCCAACTGCGCGAATCACTGTCTACGGCATGGCAATATCCAACTGTCTAAGTGATTGTGCTGCATGCAAGTGTAAACTGCAATATTTAACAGGCTGTAGCTTGCAGTATGAAGTGTGAACTGCAATATCCTACTGGCTGTAGAGTGCCCAACTGCGCTAGTCACTGTCTACGGCATGGCAACAACTACCGCAAGATTTTCTGCGACGCCTGGTTCTAGGGATGCCTCGGAGAGAGCGCTCTGCTGCACGCACGTGGCTGCTATACGCGTTATTGACCCTGTTCTGGGCAGGTTGTCACCCATGCTCGCGTACTTTGTATCTTTGCTGTTCCTTTGCTTCGTTCGAATCCGGATTATATCAATATATTTGTCTATGGCTCAAACTTTAAATATCTCCACCCACCAAAACGTTAACCCTTCGGTCCCTAGGGTGGAAACTTTTCAATGTTGCTGAGTGTATGTGTAAAAAACTGATTTGTGAATAGAAATTAATTTAAGCAGTTAAATTAATTTAAGTGTCTATGGCTATTTCCGGATTGAAAAAATGCACTCTATCAACAAACCAAGTGACGCATTAGCTTCTTGTTGTGTGGAAGAGAATTCAAGGTGAAATTGAAGGTGACGTATTGTCGTTACATCGTACTCTAGTTTCAGTCGATTTTCGCAGTAGATTGAATTTGTCGATGTCACACGCGGTGTGACTTAACGAATGCGTCTAAGAAGAGGCCGCTTAATTTTCCAAGAAAATAACTTGGCCAAGTTAATCCGACCAAAATACCAATATTTTGACAGAATTGGCTTGAAGTGCAGCAATCAACCAGTGCTTTAATGGGACGGCTAATGCAAGAACTCGACTTGAAGAATCTGGCCAATAGGTTGCTCACGTTCGATATTGACGATGTACAGAATCACGTGCCACTGACGGCGGCAGAGTGTCTCACCGTTTGTCACATGGCTGTTGAGACCTTGCGATCGACTGACATCTGCATTCACATCAAAACGCCAATCAACATTGTGGGCGATTTGCACGGTCAATTTCACGATCTGCTTCGAATATTCGACGCACTCGGCCAGCCGCCCGAGTCCCGATTTCTGTTTCTGGGCGACTACATCGATCGGGGCAAGTATTCGCTCGAGGTGATGACCCTGCTGTTCGTGCTGATGCTGCTGTACCCGAACTCGGTCTACCTGTTGCGTGGCAACCACGAGACGGCCAACATCTGCTGCCGGTACGGCTTCAAAGATGAAATCGGCATGCGTTTCATCAAGGCGCAGGCACACAAAGTTCTCGGAGGTTTTGTTCGAGCGTTTCAGTGGATGTCGATGTGCGCAATCATTGACGGCCAGATCTTCTGCTGTCACGGCGGCATCTCGCCGAGCTTCATGCTGCCCCCGTTCAACCTGCGTGCCGGTCAGCAGGCGAATGTTCAAGCATTGAACGAGTGCAAGAAACCGGTGGAACCGTCGAGGCCCAGCGTCCTGTGCGACATCATCTGGTCAGATCCCACTAGCATCGCTGTCAACGCTCAATTCAACCCGACTGCGGAGACGCTCACCGAGGCGAAATGGTTGCCGAACAAACGCGGATGTTCGTTCATGTTCTCCGGCGTCGCACTGGAGGAAGTGATGCGAATGTTCCAGACTCAGATGCTCATCCGGGGTCACCAGGTTGCGCCAAACGGTTTCCTGACGCATCACAACAGACGTTGCGTCACCGTATTCAGCGCACCGGGATATTGCGGCGTGTACAACAATGCGTGCAGCATTTTACAGGTTGACCGCATGGTGGACAATAATCGGCATCCGGGTAGCTTCTTCATCATCAGACCGATCCACAGAGACTCAACAGCAATTAACAACCTTTTCTGGACTGAACTGCGAGATATTTAACAATTTTAAAAATTATTAAATTCGACCCGTGTATTCAACTTTTCTCGCTCAGTAGCATGTCTCATACTTTTTACTAATTCGATTTTTTCTTATCAGTTTTAAATAAAACCACGCCCGTTCTTCAAATTTTATTTTACGCCTATTTTCAATCACAATTTTGTGCAGTTAAAAGCCTACAACGAGAAATAAAAGTGCGGCATACATTGTATTGATATGAGTGTTTTTGTACATTGATATGAGCATTTGTTTCAAAAATAACAAAAAGCAATATTGTTGAAGCATTAGCGTCCACTGCAGAGCGAGTAAAGTAAGCATGCAAGAGTACAGCGCTACCTAGCGCAAACAATGTATTAGAGGCCGAAATGATTGGCAAAAAGTCAGATGAGTCACACCCAAGAGTTTGTCTATTCTCATTCAGAGAGTCACTCTACTCTCAGTCAGAGAGTCACTCTATTCTCAGTCAGAGAGTCACTCTATATTCTCAGTCAGAGAGTCACTCTATTCTTAGTCAGAGAGTCACTCTATTCTCAGTCAGAGAGTCACTCTATATTCTCAGTCAGAGAGTCACTCTATATTCTCAGTCAGAGAGTCAATCTATTCTCAGTTAGAGAGTCACTCTATTCTCAGTCAGAGAGTCACTCTATATTCTCAGTCAGAGAGTCAATCTATTCTCAGTTAGAGAGTCACTCTATTCTCAGTCAGAGAATCACTCTATATTCTCAGTCTGAGAGTCACACCATTCTCGTTCAGAGAGTCTCTATTTATTCTCAGTCAGACAGTCGGTCAATAACAGGAGGGTTGCTGAGGCAGCATTTTGGTTGCTGAGGCTGCAGGAGGGTTGCTGAGGCAACAGAATTTTGATGAGAAACAAGCCTAGAAACATGTTGACACATGAGCCTAGAAACATTTTGACGTACAAGCCTAGAATTTTTATGACACATGAGCCTAGAAACATTTTGACGTACAAGCCTAGAATTTTTATGACACATGAGCCTAGAAACATTTTGACGTACAAGCCTAGAATTTTTATGACACATGAGCCTAAAAACGTGTTGACACATGAGCCTAAAAACGTGTTGACACTTGAGCCTAAAAACGTGTTGACACTTGAGCCTAAAAACGTGTTGACACTTGAGCCTAAAAAAATTTTGAGAGAGCCAAAGCTGGAAACAAAGCCCCTCTAAGCGCAATCACGAACAACCTCATCAACTTGTACTACGGAAGCCCAAAGCTAAACTCCTTATGATGGCAGGTTTGGCGGCGATTGCCTTGACAATTTTTCTTCTGGGGCACTCAAACCTGATCCAGTCTCTGGAAGGACAGAAGCTGCTCAAAAAGCCAAGTAGTCCAGACGCCACTTGAGCCTAGAAACATGATGACACATGAGCCTAGAAACATGATGACACATGAGCCTAGAAACATGATGACACATGAGCCTAGAAACATGATAGCACATGAGCCTAGAAACATGATGAATAATGAGCCTAGAAACATGATGACTCATGAGCCTAGAAACATGATGGCACATGAGCCTAGAAACATGATGAATAATGAGCCTAGAAACATGATGACTCATGAGCCTAGAAACATGATGACACATGAGCCTAGAAACATGATGACACATGAGCCTAGAAACATGATGACACATGAGCCTAGAAACATGATGACACATGAGCCTAGAAACATGATGAATAATGAGCCTAGAAACATGATGACTCATGAGCCTAGAAACATGATGACTCATGAGCCTAGAAACATGATGGCACATGAGCCTAGAAACATGATGAATAATGAGCCTAGAAACATGATAACTCATGAGCCTAGAAACATGATGACACATGAGCCTAGAAACATGATGACACATGAGCCTAGAAACATGATGACACATGAGCCTAGAAACATGATGAATAATGAGCCTAGAAACATGATGACTCATGAGCCTAGAAACATGATGGCACATGAGCCTAGAAACATGATGACACATGAGCCTAGAAACATGATGACACATGAGCCTAGAAACATGATGACACATGAGCCTAGAAACATGATGACACATGAGCCTAGAAACATGATGGCACATGAGCCTAGAAACATGATGAATAATGAGCCTAGAAACATGATGACTCATGAGCCTAGAAACATGATGGCACATGAGCCTAGAAACATGATGAATAATGAGCCTAGAAACATGATGACACATGAGCCTAGAAACATGATGACACATGAGCCTAGAAACATGATGACACATGAGCCTAGAAACATGATGAATAATGAGCCTAGAAACATGATGACTCATGAGCCTAGAAACATGATGACTCATGAGCCTAGAAACATGATAACACATGAGCCTAGAAACATGATGACACATGAGCCTAAAACCATAATGACTCATGGGCCTAAATTCATAATGATACATGAGGGTAAAATCCCGATGGCGCATGAGCCTAGAAACAGAATGACAGGCAAGCATTGGGTTTATTTAAATGTTAAAAACTTGCTAAAGAAAATAAATATTTTTAAAGGTTCTATATGAAGATTTTGCCTGCTTTCAAAGTTTTTCTTTATCAGCTGATAATATTGGAAAACATGTAACACGAGATATGAACTCTTGTTAATATGATATCGCACTGCCGTGCAGGAGCTGCTGCTGCTTACTCATCGTTTCCTCGATTGCCTGCTGGCTGACGCTGGCGCCCCGCGAAGCGTCACCGGCCCTGAGGCGCGCCCTGTGACGCTGTTTTTTTAACTATCTGACAGCGTATTATGAATTTTTGCTGTTGCTGTGTACCCCTATTCAGACAGTATATAAGATTTAGTATATAGGACTAGCTATTCGGTGCCCCCCAGGGGGGCGCAGACAGGCATTTTAAATCGCCCAGTCTTGGACATCAGTTCTATTTGCATTATTTAAATCTTTGACGCATGTTCAAATTGTATATCTTTTTATGGCATATTCAAGAACCAGCCATAAGCACTTCACCTTTTCCGAATTAGTGCATGCAAATTCAAATTGGCAACCCTGCGCAACCTGTACCTTGACTACATCTACGACCACCTAGTAGACCGGGCATCGCTGCTGATGGTGATTGACCCTGATGTCACCTTGGGGGAGGACTGGGATCTGGACAACATCGCGCCCACACTTGCTGCAACGCTGAGGTAACAAGTCCACGATCCGTGCACGCTGAGCTTCCACCTCAACAAGCGTTTCGGTACGGGCACCAAGTACCCGGCCGTCAGCTGGCTGTCGTTCTATCGGCTGGCGGATCTGGTGGCCCGGCGACTGCAGTGCGAGAGGAGTCCGGGCGAGTGGCTGTGCGAGCACAACACTCTCTCCAGGCAGTTCGGCCTGCATCTGCGGTGTACATTGACCCGCAGATGCGTCTGCGAGTCACGTCGGGGAATGCTGGCTGATTTGGGTCGTGTAGATACTTAAGCGAAAAATATAAACGGACCATTAGGGACAAACAATAGGATAAACGATAAACTTTTTAAAGAGGTCTTCAAAAGTCTCCGAAACTCGGAAAATTTTCATCTGCTTTAAGTTCAATAAGAACTTTTGGTTTACCTTCAAACTTTAGCTTCAATACCTAGCTGTTCTGTTTTATTTATATTCCCGCATGTACCCCGTATTTCATTTTATATTGAATTGGATAAGTATTTTTAACGCATATATTTTAGCTCTAAGGAGCTCTAAGTTCCCTAAAAATGTTTTATGAATTCATACATAGAAATTGATAGGTCTAAGTACGTTCCTTCTATCGCTCTGTCTTCTTGCCTGTGTCTGTCTGTCTGTCTGTTTCTCTGTCTGTCTGTCTGTCTGTTTGTCTGTCTGTCTGTCTGTTTGTCTGTCTGTCTGTCTGTCCTGTCTGTTTGTCTGTCTCTCTGTCTGTTTGTCTGTGGCCAAGCTAATTTAGCCACCATTAGAACAGTCTACTGTAAACGTGAAAATCTAATGATACAACATCTATAGATTAGATGCATGCATACATGTATATAAAGTATTGATTACGTAAATGAGATTCAAATTGGTGCGTTCTCTACATAATAATCCGTAATAAATTTATCAATTAAAGAAAGAACTTAAAAATTGGTATAAAATCAATTTATTTTTTTGTTTAAATGTTTCTTTTAGCTCGGAATTTTCGACGCCCCAATCAGCGGAGAAAACACTCATTACTCAATACCTCCGGATTTTGCACATAGCGAACCAAGCCGAAGAAGCTGCGGATCTCAGCCTCGCTCATCGTGTCATTCATAATGCCCACGGCCTGCACGGTGCCCTTCAGCCGTCTGGCATCGCCCAGCCGGTGGCCGAGACTGAAACAGTCGAAATTCACGAAAGCCGCGTTCGCCCAGGCCGAATCCTGATGAACATCCGACTGCGGCACGAACTGCTGGTTCAAGTAGAAGTTCCGGTCAGCCGGGCTCGGAGATGCCGAGGTGACGCCGACTTCCACAAACTCGTTGGGATCGAAAAAATTCGTTGTCCACGGGTAGGTGCGGAACGAGGCCGCACTCTCATCAGCCAGGTGAGTCCGGCGGGCAGGTCGGCGAAGTCCACCTCCTCCAGCCACATCCTGGACGACACTCCGTCCAGCTTGGCTCCCTCGCTGCTCCACTCGACTCTCTCCGTCTGCCACGGCTGCGTCTGGCCGCACGCCAAGTTGCTCCTGCTGGCTTCCTCATCATCGCTCATCACCCAGGCCGCCTTCAGCTTCGGGCCCACAGCCTGCATTAGCTTGCTGCTCAGCATCATGAACTCGGCAGCTCTGGCATTGGCGAATGCGACGCACCGGACCTGCTCATGACCGACGAGCTCACCGCTCTTTCCAGAATGGAGTCCTTGGATGAGGCAGCACACAGCGATGTACCGGAAGACGGAGCACAGGCGAGAGTCCGAGTCGAGTCAGGCGATCAGCTGCCAGCACGCAGTCGAGAGCGGAGCTCGACGGCTCCGTGTGCATTGCCGAATTGTCGGCGGTCAGGCAGCGCTGGGTAATGAGGCGGCGCTGGGCAGGTCGGCAGTGACAGCCGTGGGACTTTGATGACGCCTTGGCAACCAAAACGTTAATTAACTAAAACAAATTTACCTTGACTCCACATTTGATTGATGATGAGAGCGCATTTGTCTGAAAAAAGTGCTGAGACTTTCCGGTTAAAATGATTTTCAGTCTTTTTAAACCTAAAAAAAATTTTAAGCCCAAGCGCGCAGTGAAGCGCAAATTTGGCCAAATTGAATAAAAAATGAGCATTCGTTATAGGGATTTTTGTTAGAATATCAACTAAATCGAGATTCAAATTTTCACAATTTTTTTTCTCAAAATCTGGCAGGTTCAGCCATGCAAAACAAGAACTTATTTGGTGAACAATAAACAGATAATAGTAAAAATCTAAAAACAGCGTCAGTTTTCGCACTTCCTATTCACTTTCCATGGATTGATCAAAATTTATTAGCGCATTTGTAAGAGCCTAGCAACAGCCCGGCTGCTCCATTGTTTGCTTCAGCCAACTGACTGGCTGCTAGAGACGTTTCATGCTCGGCACTGGTGCTCCGGGCGGCTCCATGTCGTTGAGAATCTGCTAGGCTAATAAGTCCATGCAAACGGTTTCCTGGCAGCAGCTGCGGTGGTGATGGTGCATCTGGAAGGCGTGGGAGTGATGGCTTCAGGCCGATGTATTTTCTGCATGTACATGTATCACCCACTCGCCGCCGAGCTCCTCGCCGCCCGCCATACGGGCGCAGGTCCGGTTTGGCCGTCCCTGTCCTGGTATAGCAGCAAATGTTACATGTACCGCGGCTTCTCAGCCTCTGGGTCTGGATGGGGTCGATAAAGGCCAACTCAGCTGAAGGCAAAAATACTTAAATTTTCTAAAGCTTACAGGAGAGAAAGATTAGTTATGTGTTTTAAAGTTGCTAAAAAACGACGAGTAAAGAAGGGAATAGTAGATAAAGAGATCGAGAAGAGTAAAGAATATGTTTATGGCCAGTTGTGCGCAAGACGGCAGCTGGCATAGCAGCAAACAAGCCGGCACCACCAGGCTTTTTACAAGGGGTACAGTACAGTACAGTACAACAAGTATAGTACTGTGTACGAGCTACATGCAGGGGAGACATTCCGAAATTACGACGACACGGACCAAGTCGTGACTCTGGCGACTCCGCGTGAACCCTCCGACTACACCTGACGTACCTGATCGCTCCGATAGTCAAGCAAAAAATCTCTTTTCCTTATAAAAATGGATCAAAATCTGTTGCTATAACATTGTAATGAGAGTCCAAGCTGAGTCATTCAGACTTGGCAAACACTTGACATGTACTAATCTGGATAAAAGTATGTCGCTTTTTAGTGAAGGACCATTCCCTTTTAATTATCTACGAGAAAATTACTTTCAATTAGTTATGTTACTTATACACTTGACTAAGCTGCAGGGTGCTCTACCTCTTAAATTTCATGCTGTAAAACAAAAAAATTTCAGTTACTTTTTTTAGCAACAATTTTCACAAATAAGATTCGGCCAAAACAACAAATGTCATTTATTTAGGCTAAGCTGCAAGTTTCAAGTTGTTTTAAAATTAACCTTTTTTGATTTGATCAAAGTAGAAGTTACCGAAATTCGCTGTGTTCCTCTCCTACCTCAACTAGAGAAGGGCTTCATTCAACTTACAAGTTTAAGTGAGCTAAGTTGTCATTCAACTGCAATACGCCGACATTGCAGCAATTTCATTCAAGGCTGAAACCTAAGGGTGGGTGATTTTGTCTCTATTTTTGTTAAATATTAATAATCGTGATAAGTATACAATATAAACCTTTGATCAAAAATTTACTTGCAGGAAAATCTTCAAAAGATTATTGACAATTGTGGTGGCCCTAAGCAAAACATTAGCAGGAAAATCCTTGAACTAGTGGAAGGAAAATCCTAGCAGGTAAGCCTTGATAAGAAAACCGATGTAAGCAAAATAAAGTGTACAAGTCAGCAAGAAGACCAAGCAGGCAATTTATAGCATTTTGGCTAATCCTTTGCTTGAAGATAAAAATTCATTTGCACACTCACAAGGTTGCAATAGGTCTAGCTAGCTTAATGCAGTTGCATTTAAATTTTAAGACCTGTACCTGGGGCCTCATCAAAATATTAAATTTATTACATAAAGTAAAATATTTTGCAATAATACTTTAAATTTAATTGAAAAACAGTTAGTTAATGTGTTATTCATGGGTTTGGCTCAATATACTTAGTCAAATGAGTTAGCACTTTAACCCCTATTTATGTCTATTTTTTCACATTCATATTAATTGCTAAACATGACCCATAGTCAAGAAGGGGATCCTAGTCACTTCGTCATCTTCCATTTTGTCATCTGGGATAGTGGAATCATTGACTTTTTTCTGGTCACTTTGTCATCTTGCCAGGATGTCACTCTATAACATAGGACACTTCGTCATACACCAATGAAAACTCAGAAAGCTAAGAAATAAGAATAGTTGTCCGATTGTCATCTGCCTACATCTGCCTAGTGAGGCATTTCTACTTAATAAATATGTTTTGACAACTGTTGTTTGCTGATAGAAACATACAAATAAGAGTGTGCAAAAAAATCAAAGAGGTGTACAACCAAAATGTCCACAGACCAAGATGGTCACTGTCATCTTAGATGACAAACTGGCAGATGACAATCTGACCAGCACCTGGTAGTGTATGCAGAAAAAAATTTTGGGGAGGGAGACAATCTATGCACCGTCTATGTGCCAGCTATATACCAATTATGCACTTATTTGGGGTAAAAGTTTGAAGGACCAAAAAATAGTCCTGCAAATCAATTCTTGTCTATATCTTTCTACTTGCTGCAGTTTTGCTTGTAATCTCCTCTAAATCTTTGCAAATTAGCCACATTTTTATCTGTTTGCTAATTATATTGCCAATTTTATACCAGGTTGTATACCAATATGTGCCAAGACCCTTTGTGTGCACTGCATGTGCTATATATACTAGAAATTTGTTCATTTGCACAGGAAAATTCAACAAAAACTGCCACCTTCCAGATTATGGAACATGAATATTACACATGTGACTGACTAACTTGATAACAAAAGTTTTGTAAGACAGTAAATAATTTATAGTTAGCCCTTTTTTGGTACATAGGACCAAAATCTCTATGTATGGCTGTGCATATATAGTAGCACAGCCAGGATTCTGCACATAGCTAATGCACAGGAAGGTATAGACTAAGATATGTTAAGATTCAAAATATCAACAAAAGTTTCCAAAAGTAATATTAATGACCTGATTAATGTAACTCAAAATTGAGAAAAAATGGCAAAATTGAGAAAGAAGTCATAAGATAGGTAGTATAGGTATAGAAATTGGAGGAAAATACAAAAAATAGCAATTAGTAGGATATAGACAAAAAATGGTTTGCAGTGCAAGACCTTTTTTGGTTCTACAAACTTTTTTCTAAAGTAAATCTCTAACTTTGTTTAAACTAAGTTTTTCCAGCTATCCAAATTTTCTACTAGAAATTTTTTGTTGGTAAATTGTGCATAATTTTTTATTCTATGGCAATGACTAAGCAATAAATTCCTATGGAAATTCTGTTGCACACTGTGCCACCTTTCTGACCATGGAAGTAGTTGATAGTATAGTCAAACAGTGCAAAGCATTTTAACCATGAATATTAAATAACTACAGTCCTGGTAAATATACCAACAACACTATACAACTTATTTTAGAGCCAAAATGGTTAGAAATTTAGTTGCAAAAATATTATGCAAATCTTGTGGTAAATAAACCTCAATAGGCAAAGCCATTGCTAAAATGCATAGCTAAAATGCAAAGAAAACTTGGCAGGTTTTTTGACTACTAGTAAACCTGATGATATCATTTTAACAAACCTGAGTACAGAATCCTATTAAGATATTGGAAACAAAAATACTTTATAATCATTAAAAAATAAAAAAGCAATTTTTATGCTTAGCTTGGGAAAAAATAAGACTCATATTTTCTCATATTTAAAAAAATGTTGAACATTTGCTATAAACTTTATATTCTAATTATGAAAGCAAAGTCCTTTTTAATTCTGTTTGTATCTTTCATCTCTTTTCCATGTAAGTAGTGATCATCTAAAATTAAAAATAACTTGTGCACATTATGAATGTAATGATGAAAAATTAAAGTCTGCATGTCAGTGAAGACAGTTAATCACCAAGATCGCTGATTATTTTCTTTGATAAATGTGAAATTTTGAATTTTTTACTTCAATACAAGTAAATCCATTATCTCATATCTCAATTTCCAGGAGGTAGCCCAATGCTCAACAAAGTAAAATGGCTCAATAAATAACAATGGCCTGCATTTTGTGTAAGGTTTTTAACATAATTTTAGCAAAAGAAAGAAGTAAATATAATAGCTTAGCTTAGCTGCAACTAGCCATTGCTAATTTTTTAAATGATGAGAACTTTTTATTCCTCGATTTAATAAAATGAGGACTATCATCACCAAGATCGCTGATGCTGTCTATTTACTGATGGAAGTTTATCATCACCATTTGTTAATTCAGGAGCCTAATTTGAAACTGCTCTCATTGCATTTTTTAGGGATTGACCACCTGGACTGCAATATTTTACATGGGTGTCAATGAGATATTGTGTAAGTCAGAATTTATCACTTCAGATTCATTCAAATTGATAAGGATGTGAATGATGAGAACCACAAAATTAACCTTTGATGTTTTTTAAATCATGAGGACCTTTTTTATCACCAAGATCGCTGAGATAAATTTTTGCATATAGCTATTGCTTGTTTTGTAGTTTTTTTTATTTTCATTTTATTTAATGTAGCATATGAAAATCATTTTTAGTTGCCGCACTCTGATGTCTGTATGGTCGATTTTGAGTGGACAAATCTACAAATGGTAAGTCTTAAAGTTCTAAATGAGGTTTTGTACAGTTTTTCTCGCTATATTTTCTCATTCAAATCTTAATTTTTTTAAATTTCAAAATGATGCTAAACTAGAATTTCTTCACCTGAATCGGGACAATTGTCATTGATCCTATTATTTTTTTCAATGCAATTTCCCATTGTGACTGAAATGTTGACATCTGATTAACTAAAAAATACTTACCTTATCTATATTGCTACTGCTACTTACACCATGGCAAGTAGTTATAAATTTTGTCAACCATGTTTTCGCATTTCAGGTCACACCCCCCAGGTTGCTGGAGTGCAAACTATTTCTAACTAGAGTTTCTGTGAAATCGTCTGTGACACTAGCTTTGAAAAATCGTGAATGACAAACATGTGAATGTATTATCAATAATGCATTTTTTCTATTTGCAGAATGTACTTTTTTCTTGTTTTAGATAAATTATATTCAATTGGTACTTAAGTCTTTCAATGTTTAATTAATCTTGAAAAAAAACTGCTGGCTTATTGTCTTTACCGTGTGTTTTATTTAAAAAAAATTTAAACTGAGAACTATAATCAACTATTTATATGTAGTAAACTACGCTCGTAAAAGTTTTTATTCGATTCAGCAATTAGATTGCTACTAAAATTAATAAATTGGCATTAAGAGCTACTAATATCTTTTTCTAGGAGGGAGTCCACATCATTCGCTTGTATTATAGTATTTATACTGGTAGTCTCACTGACATTATGAGTACTTTACTTCAGTACATATATGGATTTCATATAGCTCAATCTACTACTTACTACTGTAAGTGAATTTTTCACAGTTATTGATATAATTGGCTGCTTTATTAAGACAAAATGTGTACCCTGCGTAAATTCAGGAAAGCGCAAAGGTTGGCTGGCTGTGGCAAATAAGTAGTAACATCGAACTGTTAAATAATCTTCAAAGCGACATGTACTTCGTACAATTGCGATCAGAAATAATTTGACTGCCTGAAAAGATCTAATAAATTCGTGGACAAAAATCTTGGCCAGTGCATTTTTCAACCAAATCATTGCAGACCTTAATAATGTGAACTCTAATTTAGGCTACTATATTAATCACATCCTGTTTTACAAGAAACGCCTTGTAGTTTGTTTTTATAGAGCTCGCAAATTTAGCGCTAGCAAATTGAATTACTCCTTATAGCATGCTCTAGCATCCATCCTTGTAATCAAATCGGCAATTGTTGCTCGATTTTAGTTGGTTACTAGCTCTTCGGTGCCCCCCCCCTGGGGGGCGCAGACAGGCATTTTAAATCACTCATGTACTCAACGGAAATCTCCCTAAGCTGCTAGAAAATCTCCCTAAGCTGCTAGAAAATCTCCCTAAGCTGCTAGAAAATCTCCCTAAGCTGCTAGAAAATCTCCCTAAGCTGCTAGAAAATATTCAGAAAATCTACTGAAAGTCTCCCCGAGCAATTAGCCAATTGCCCCGAGCACTTGAAAAATCTCCCAACCAGCTAGATAATCTTTTTGAGCAGCTGGAAAATTTTTGAGAGCAGTCAAAAAATCTTCCCCCAGCAGTAAAGTAAAAAACCCCGCCAGCAGTTAGAAAACCCACCAATCAAATAGAAACTTTCCCCGGGCAGTTAAAAATCTCCTTAGCAGACCGAAAAGCCCCCAATGAAGAAAAATCTTCGGGTAAAAAATACCCCCCTCCACAGACAGAGATTTCCCCAACCAGACAAAGAATCCCAAGCAGAAAAAAAGTCTCATGGGCAGTTGGAAATTCTACCAAGAAAACCTCGGGGTTAGAAAACCCCCCTCGAGCAGTCCGAAATCACCCAAGCAGTTAGAAATCCCCGATAAGATAGAAAATTTGTCCTAACAGAAGAAATTTGTCCTAAAAGAAATCCCCTAAGCAGACAGAAAATTTCCATGAGCAGCTAGAATATCCCCATCAAGCAGTTAGAAAATCTACCCGAGGCAGTTAGAAAAACTCCTCATGCAGTTAAAAATCACCCGGACCATTTAGAAAGTATCCCTCAAGCAGTCCGAAAACACCCAAGCAGTTATAAATCCCCTAATCAGACAGAAAAGTTCCTCGAGCAGTTAGAAAATCCCCAAGCAGACAAAATATCTCTCTGAGCAGTTAGAAAAGCTCCTTCAAGCAGTCTAAAATCACCCAAGCAGCTAAAAATTTTTTCGAGCAGCCGAAAAATCTTCCTCCAGGATAAGGTAGAAAACCTACGAACAGAAAAAATCCCCCAGCAGTTAGAAAATCCCTTCGAAACTTTCCCGGAGCAGTCAGAAAACCCCTAAACATAGAAAAAACTTTTGCAAGCAGTCGGAAAATCTTTCCCCAGCAGTAAGGTAGAAAGCCCCTCAGCAGTTAGAAAATCCTCTTCTAGAAGCCAGAAATCCCCCAATCAAAGAGAAAATTCCCTGAGCAGTCAGAAATCCCCCAAGTAAACAGAGAATTCCCCAAGCAGACTACCCGAACATTTATAAAATCCCCTTTGAGCAGTAAGAAGATATCCTCGAAGCAGACAGAAAACCTCCCTTAGCAATTAGAAAATCTTCCCAAGCAGACAGAAAATACCCTTCGAGCAGTCAGACATCGCCTAAGTAGTTAAAAAGTCCTCTTCGAGCAGTTAGACAATCTTCCCAAGCAAGCAGAAAATCACCCCGAGCATTTAGAAAGACCCTTCGAGCAGTCAAAAATCCCCAAGAAGTAAAAAAGTCCAGTTCAGGCTGTCAGAAATCCCCAAATAAGGTAGAAAATATTCCGGAGCTGTTAGAAATCCCCCAAGCAAGCAAAAAAAGTTCTTGGGCAGTGAAAAATCTCCCAGTGCAGTTAGAAAACATTCCCAAGCAGTTGAGAAATCCCCCTGCAGCATTAAGAAATCCCCAAGTCAACAAAAAAATTCCCCGAGCAGAAAAAAATCGCCCAAGCAGTTAGAAAATTCCCCTTGCGGCAGCTCAGAAATCCACCAATCCGATAGAACATCATACCGAGCAGTTATAAAATCTCCTTGAGCAGACAGAAAATCCCCGAAGCAGACAGAAAATCTCACTGAGCAATTAGAGAATCTTCCCAAAAAGTTTTACAATACCTTTAAAGCAGTCAGGAATCTCCTAAGCAGTTAGAAAGTCCCTTTCAAACTGTAAGAAATCCCCAACTCACATAGAAAATTTCCCCGAGCATTAAGAAATCGAAGAGGTAGAAAATCTCCCAGGCAGACGCAAAATGTCCCCCCGAGCATTTAGAAAATTTTCTTCGAGCAGTCAGAAAGTCCTAAGTAAACAGAAAAGTTCCCTAGCAGTTAGAAACTCTCCCAAGCAGTTAAAAAGAATTTGCGAGCAGTCAAAACTCTTCCCCGAGAAGTTAAAAATCCCCCAGGCAGTTAGAAAATCCCCTTCAAGCAGTCTCAGAAATCCAGCAATCATAAAGAAAATCACACGCGAGCAGTTACAAAGTCTCCCTGAGCCGATAGAAAATCCTCCAAGCAGACAGGAAATCTCCTCAAGCAATTCGAAAATCTTCCCAAGCAGTGTGACAATACCCTTTGAGCAGTCAAAAATCTTCCAAGCAGTTAGAAAGTGCCGTTCGAGCTGTTTAAAATCCCCAGTCACAAAGATAATTTCCCCAAACAGCAAAAAATCCCTAAGCAAACAGAAAAATCTCAATAGGAGGTACAAAATCTTCCAAGCCGAAAAATCTCCACCGAGTAAGGTCGAAAATCCACTAAGCTGACAGAAAAACCTCCACGAGAATTTAGAAAATCCTCTTTGGTCAGTCAAAAATTCTCCAAGCTGTTCCCTTCGAGCAGTAAGAAATCCCCTAATCAGATAACATAAATTTCTCAGAGCAGTTAAAAATCTCCCCGAGCAGTAAGAATATCTCCTTAAACAGTTGGAAAACTTCCGAACAGTCAGAAAATAGCTTCGAACAGTTAGAAATCCCCTGATTAGATAGAAAATTACCCCGAGCAGTTACAAATCCCCCAGCAGTCCAGATCCCCCAGAAAATCTCCCCCAACGGTTGGAAACCTCCCAGCAGTCAGAAATCCTCGAAATCAGATAGAAATTTCCCTAAACAGATAAAACATACTCCAAGCAGACAGAAAATCCCGCGGGCAATATAGAAAATCCCCCTCGAGCAGTCCGAAAACAACCAATCAGTTAGAAATCCCCTAATCAGACAGAAAAGTTCATCGAGCAGATAGAAAATCTCTTTCATGCAGTTAGAAACTCTCCCTGAGCAGTTAATAAAATCCCAAGCAGACAAAAAATCTGCCTGAGCAGTTAGAAAATCTCCTTCAAGCAGTTGGAAAACTCCCAGCAGTCAGAAATCCCCAGAATCAGATAGAAATCTCCCTAAACAGATAAAAAATACTCCAAGCAGACAGAAAATCTCCCGAGCATTTAGAAACTTCCTTTTGGCAGTTATAAATCCCCAAGCTGACAGAAAATATCCCCTGAGCAGTCCCCTTCGAGTAGTTTAGAAAATCTCACTGAGCAGTTAAAAAGTCTCCCGTAGCATTTAAAAAGTCCCCTTCGGGTAGTTAGAAATCCCCCAAGCACAAAGCTAATTTCCCCGAGCAGTCTGAAACCCCCAAGCAGACAAAAAAACTCTTTCGAGCAGTTAGAAATCCCCCCAGCAGTTGGAAATTCCCCTTCGGGCCCTTAGAAATCCACAATCGGATAGAAAATGTCCCCAAACAGTTATAAATCTCCAAAGCAGACAGAAAAGCTCCCCGAGCATGTAGAAAATCCCCATAAGAAGGCAGAAAATACCAATCGAGCAGTCGAGAAATCTCCTAGCAGTAAAAAAAGTTCCATTGGAAGCACTTAGAAATCTCCAAATCAGATAGAAAATTTTCCCGAGCAGTTAGACATCCCCTAATCAGTTAGAAAATTTCCCGAGAAGTTTGAAATCCCCCAATCAGACAGACAATCTCCCCGAGCATTCAGAAAATCCCCTTCTAGCGGTTGGAAAAACTTCCCGATGCAGTAAGAAAACCTCCTTGAGCAGTAAAAAAGTCTCCCAGAACATTTAGAAAATCCCATTGGAGCAGTCAGAAATCCACAAGCAGTAAGAAAGTCTCCCAGCACCCTAACAGTCAGAAAATTTATGAGAGTCGTTAGAAAATCTCCCAAGCAGTTTCAAAACCCCCCTGAGCATCTAGGAAATCCCTAAAAGTGTAGAAAATTGTTCCCGAGCTTGTAGGAAAATCACTACAGCAGATAAAAAATACTGCGAGCAGGTAGGAAGTCGCTATTATAACACCTTATCTAAGACACATGCGCTTTAAGAAAATTAAGCTAATTACAATTTAAGATTTGGCAGGCTATCAGACTTACCGATCAGTATCGAGCTCGACGAAGACTTCTTAAACAGCTTTTGCTTCTTTGAAAAGTTTTCTCAATCTAATAGGGCTGCGCTACAAAACTAACATTCTTTACTTACCGACTCGAGACATGATTGGCAAATTCACTGCAGAACAGCCCATGGCTACTTAAATAAAAATATTTCGCTCAAGCATCCACACTTTTAAGCCAATTTATTCAATGTTGGCTCTCCAGCTGGGCGAGAAATAATCAATCGCTAATAAAATGTACACAGATCGCTTGAGCAGTTTTTCTCTTGCCCTTGTGCACAACCATTAAGCTAGGGTTGGGGCAGTGTAATCTAGCTAGGTGAGAAAATTTATATTCTCTTCTTACCGGCGCGACAATTTAGGTAAACTTGGAGCAGTGTACTCTAGCTTTATGACGCAACCATTTTAAATAAAAAATCAGACAGTGCAGAGTTTGAATATTATTGGCCCGCGAATTTCAACTGAGCACAAAACTTTATGACGCAATCTAAAATAAAATCAACATTCTGACAGTGCCGAGTTTGACCTTTGTTGGCCTCACATTGAAAGCATAGGAAAATCTCGTTTTTCGAATATTTAATCCCCTTCCAATTCGAGCAGAGCTTGCTAACTTTCACCGTCTCATCTTTGAAGAATTTGCAATCTTTTGGAGCAAATTAGATCAAAATCGGTTGAGCCGTTCGAGCTCTACATCGTTACGGAGATTTCGAGCAGCCACAGACAGACATTAGACATTTAGTATAGTAGAAAACAATCTCGGACCTTGGCATGCCATCTGCATTTTGGTTTGCTGGCCATTAATTGACTACTCAACAGGCGAGTCCGCATGTACACCCGCGACCTCGCCAGGGACGTTTCAAGTGATGGAGAAACCCGGCTCAAGCACCAAATGCCTTTCGGACGGCCAGCTTCTGTCCCCGACGGCTTCGGCATGCAGCAAGCCACTTCGGCAGCTTGGAGCCAGATGTAATGATGTAATCGTGTTGTAATGTAACGAATTAAAAACTCAGCTACGAGTACATGTAATCCTTAATTGACTGTTGACAGTAAATTAAAGAAGACACTTGGAATGTAACTTCATTAGCTAATCGACAGATACAATAATGGGGTTCCATATTTGCTTAACATTTTTAAGCATAAATAGCTGGCATATAAATTGAGCCCATTAAGCTGACAGCTCAGACCTAAGCGCTCATATTTTCGTTAAGAAGGAAAACAAGAAAAGCAAGAAGCACTATAGTAGAAAAAAGTTTTTAAGATGCAAGTACTTTTTTGATAACACTTAATATTTTAAGCTAAATTAAAATCGATTATTAAGCCAATTATATACGATTTAAAATGGTTGCCATAGGCGCAGTTCCATGCGACTTATTAAAAAAACTGAAATTAACTGTGCGAATTACAAAAATGGAAAGCACATACTTTTCTGCCAGTGTGTCGTGTCGTGTATAATTTTGTTCATAAAGAAAAAAGACAATTGGCCGAGGCCTATAGATATATTTGATTAGAATGAAATACGCAAACAAATGGACAACCAAATGGTCTAGAAAAAATACCCACACATGACAATTCAATCCCAATGTCAGAGATCGCGAAATTCATTCCAAAATAGATTGTTCAACGCAGTCGGGTCCCTCTGCAACGGTCGCAATAGGAAGAAACTGCCCGGTGATTTGCTGTCATCGTTGAGCCGTTCAATTTGCAATATGCTGCTGGTGTTGTTGTACACGCCACAGTAACCGGGTGCACTGAACACGGTGACACAGCGACGGTTCAACTGCGACAGGTAGCCGTTCATGGCCACCTGGTGACCTCGGATAAGCATCTGGGTCTGGAACAGCCGCATCACCTCCTCCAGCGCCGGGCCAGAAAAAGCAAACGAACAGCCGCGTCTGTTCGGCGTCCACTTGGCCTCGGTCATGGCCTCGCTAGCCTGGTTGAACTGGGCGTTCACGGTGACACCCATCGGGTCCGACCACATGATGTCGCACAGAATACCCGGACGTACCGGTTCAACCGGTTTTTTGCACTCGTTCAATGCTTGAACATTCGCCTGCTGGCCGGCTCGCTGGTCGAACGGTGGCAGCATGAAATTCGGCGAGATGCCGCCGTGACAGCAGAAGATCTGACCGTCAATGATGGCGCACATCGGCATCCATTGGAACGTTCGAACGAAACCGCCGAGAACTTTGTGCGCCTGAACTCGAATCATTCGTTGACCGATTTCGTCTTTGAAGCCGTAGCGACAGCAGATGTTGGCCGTCTCGTGGTTGCCACGCAACAGGTAGACCGAGTTCGGGTACAACAGCATCAGCACAAATAGAAGGGTCATCACCTCGAGCGAATACTTGCCCCGATCGATGTAGTCGCCCAGAAACAGAAACCGGGACTCGGGTGGCTGGCCGAGTGCGTCGAATATTCGAAGCAGATCGTGAAACTGACCGTGCAAATCGCCGACAATGTTGATAGGCGTTTTGATTTGAATGCAGATGTCAGTCGAGCGCATGGCTTCCATGGCCATGTGACACACGGACAGGCATTCTGGTGCCGTCAGCGGCACGTGATTCTCAACGTCCTCCGTGTCAAACGTCAACAACCGGTTGGCCAGGTCTTTAAGATCGACGCTCTGAAGCACTCTGGCCATAGTGGAGAGAGCTCGGTTTGTGTTAAGTTTGCGGATCTAAGACACTGCGGATCCTGGCCAAGGAAGGCCAGAATTATCCAGGTTTGTATTCTAGTTTACAAAAGCCTTGCTTGTCGGCTACAATTAGCGCGTATGCCAAGCAGATGAGCGCAGCGCATTTCTCTAGCTACCATAGACAAATAAAACCAAGTCTTCAAGCGGTTATTTCTATATTTGTAGATAAGCTGGAGACATCAATGTAAGGCTAACTTACATCCGGACCAATATTTTCTTGGATGCTTTCAATAATTGACTAAGACTCACCGACATTTCGATCTGTAAGTAGCTGCAGTGCGCGCATCTATAATTAATCACAGGTAACAAAGTGCTCACGCTGGAACACAGATGTACATCTGGCTTGAGCTTCTCATTGGTCAGGCAGTGTACCAGTGTTGCCCCGATCAACATCAAATAAATAATCGCAGGATGATGGAAAAAATGCAGGATGTTTAAGGATGATTCTGAGGTTGTTTAGAGACGATTCTGAGGGGTGTTTAAGGACGATTCTGATAGGTATTTAAGGAAGATTCTGAGGGGTGTTTAAGGACGATTCTGATAGGTATTTAAGGAAGATTCTGAGGGGTGTTTAAGGACGATTCTGAGAGATGTTTAAGGACGATTCTGAGAGATGTTTAGGGCCGATTCTGATAGGTGTTTAAGGACGATTCTGAAGGGTGTTTAAGGACGATTCTGAGAGATGTTTAAGGACGATTCTGAGGGGTGTTTAAGGACGATTCTGAAAGATGTTTAAGGACGATTCTGAGAGATGTTTAAGGACGATTCTGAGGGGTGTTTAAGGACGATTCTGAGAGATGTTTAAGGACGATTCTAATGGGTGTTTAAGGACGATTCTGAGAGATGTTTAAGGACGATTCTGAGAGGTGTTTAAGGACGATTCTGAGAGGTGTTTAAGGACGATTCTGAAAGATGTTTAAGGACGATTCTGAAAGATGTTTAAGGACAATTCTGAGAGATGTTTAAGGACAATTCTGAGAGATGTTTAAGGACGATTCTGAGAGATGTTTAAGGACGATTATGAGGTGTGTTTAAGGACGATTCTGAGAGATGTTTAAGGACGATTCTGAGAGATGTTTAAGGACGATTTTGAGAGATGTTTAGGGACGATTCTGATAGGTGTTTAAGGACGATTCTGAAGGGTGTTTAAGGACGATTCTGAAGGGTGTTTAAGGACGATTCTGAAGGGTGTTTAAGGACGATTATGATGTGTGTTTAAGGACGATTCTGAGAGATGTTTAGGGACGATTCTGAAGGGTGTTTAAGGACGATTCTGAGAGATGTTTAAGGACGATTCTGAGAGATGTTTAAAATCTCTGGCTCTGATGGGCTCTGATGGGTGTACATTAAGCACCAAACCCCTCCCCTCGACCGCACTTTGTGAGAAACCTAAAATAAATTTATATAGATCTTTGAAAGAGCTAAATTACTTAAGCTGTGCGCGAAAAGTTAAATGAATTTAAGTTAAAGGTCTAAAAAATTTACATTGTATTTACACTTTCTCTCAAACGCAATTGAAAAGTGTGGAATAATGGCCGCAAAAGTGTGGAATAATGAGAGCCTTCTGAGTGACAGTGTAAATACAATGCACTTGTATAGTCTGTGGCTTTGTGGAATAATGGCCAAAAAAGTGCGTAGCGCACCCGTGATTTGGCCCTTATTCCACTCAGCCACAGACTATACAATCTACCATTGTCCATTCAACTCTGATCAACAAAAAAATAAAATCAAAACAAAAATGACTCAACTGCGCACTTTTAATTTACTATCGTTGAATAAAATATTAAAAGATGACGCTAATCTGTTTCATTTTATTCAGACATTAAAAAAAAATTTTTTTTAAAGTTCTCTAACAACGTAAACTCTAGAATAAAATTAAAACTACAAGCTGAATGAACTGTTCGCAAAGTTGTTTTTCTTCCAAAAATCTATAACTAAAATAAATAGGTTAACTAGGTTAAATATAACAATAAATTTCGCAAGATGAATAATAATAACAGTTAGTTATGACAAAAACAAAAACTCTGCAAAAAATTTTCTTAACTTAGTTCATGATTTTATTTTGTTTCGCAAAATGTTATCAGAAAAAAACACACAAGATTGATTAGCTAACTAGGGCTACTTAAATATTGGTTAGCAGATAGAAAAAAAATTAATTTTTTATTATAGAAGAGTCCAAAATTTCTATAATAGAAAACTATCCGGATATAAACTACTTAAAGTAGTAATTTGACGCGTTTCAAAATTCAAAAGTCCAGCTCCACCAAAAAACCCAACAAGTTTAGTTTATCTTCGCAACAGTTGCTTAATAAATCAATCAATCAATCGATCGATCGATCAACCAATCAATTAATCAATCAATCAATAAATCAATCAATCAATCAATCAATCAATCGATCAATCAATTATTCAATCAATCGATCAATTAATCAATTAATTAATCGATCGATCAATCAATCAATCAATCAAAAATGGCGGCAATATTTGGTCCACCCTCGCCAGACGGTCCTTTGATCGCCCCGGCGCCGCCCTCCGTCACCTGGATGACGCGCAGTGTGTTGGTAAATCCGGTGCCAGCCTTCCAGCCGGTGACGATCACTACAAAATCGCCGCGATTGATGAAGCCGCGCTGACGGCCGTAGTCGATGGCAAAGTCGACGCGTTTGTCGAGGTCCTCGGTCCACAGGTCGAAGCGGGATTCTGTGGGGAAAATAGAATCAAAATCATCCCCAATAGAATCAAAATCAATCTAAATGAAACCAAGATAATATTTAATAGAATCAAAATCATCTCAACAGAATCAAAATCATCCCCAACAGAATCAAAATCATCCCAACAGAGTCAAAATCATCCCCAACAGAATCAAAATCATCCCCAACAGAATCAAAATCATCCCAACAGAGTCAAAATCATCCCCAACAGAATCAAAATCATCATCAATAGAATCAAAATCATCCCCAATAGAATCAAAATCATCTCTTTAATATAATCAAAATCATCATCAATAGAATCAAAATCATCATCAATAGAACCAAAATCATCCCCAACAGAATCAAAATCATCATCAATAGAACCAAAATCATCCCCAACAGAATCAAAATCATCATCAATAGAATCAAAATCACCCCCAATAGAATCAAAATCACCCCCAACAGAATCAAAATCATCCCAACAGAATCAAAATCATCCTCAATAGAATCAAAATCAATCTAAATGAAACCAAGGTAATCTTTAATAGAATCAAAATCATCCCAACAGAATCAAAATCATCCCCAACAGAATCAAAATCATCATCAATAGAATCAAAATCATCATCAATATAATCAAAATCATCCCCAACAGAATCAAAATCATCATCAATAGAATCAAAATCATCCCCAATAGAATCAAAATCATCTCTTCAATATAATCAAAATCATCATCAATAGAATCAAAATCATCATCAATAGAACCAAAATCATCCCCAACAGAATCAAAATCATCATCAATAGAATCAAAATCATCCCCAACAGAATCAAAATCATCATCAATAGAACCAAAATCATCCCCAACAGAATCAAAATCATCATCAATAGAATCAAAATCATCCCCAACAGAATCAAAATCATCATCAATAGAATCAAAATCACCCCCAATAGAATCAAAATCACCCCCAACAGAATCAAAATCATCGCTCACCATCGAAGAACAGCGGGTGCAGGCCGCGCCACAGGTGAGCCTGGCGGCAGGTCTGGGCCAGGCGGCTGACGGTCAGGATGGGACAGCGCGGACGGTGCCTAGCAACCAGCTGGGCGGACCGGCCAGTGGTGGTGATGACGATGATGGCAGCAGCCCGACAACGATTAGCTGCCTCGCTAGCGGCGATAGCCGTGGTGTGGGTGATGTCAGTCGGTTCGAGCAGCTCAGATTTGAGATCCTCAAATAGCTGGCTGGTGTACATGGCTGATTCGGCTTCGCGGCACACCTGGTGCATTGTTCGCACCGCTTCTAGGGGAAAATCTCCCTTGGCGGTTTCGCCGGACAGCATGACGCAATCGGCGCCGTCCAGCACGGCGTTGGCGACGTCCGAGATTTCGGCGCGTGTCGGTCGCGGCTTGCTGATCATGGACTCGAGCATCTGGGTGGCGCAGATCACGGGCTTGCCCGCACGGTTGCACCTGGGGTGACAGGGTGGGTTGTTGGGGAGTTAAATGAAGCAAGGGTAATTTACCAGGTAAATCTATTAGATAACAGTGCAAGAATATATTATTAAAAAGTACAATAATTTATTAACTAAAAGTACACAAATTTACTAAATAAGAGTACATGAGTATACTAAATAAAAGTACATGAATCTAAAAACTAAAAGTACAAGAATTTACGAATTAAAAGTAGAAGAACCTACAAAATAAAATTACAAAAGTTTACTAACTAGAAGTACACGAGTCTAATAACTAAAAGTACATATATAAATTAAAAGTACAAGAATCAACGAACTAAAAGTACAAGAATCAACGAACAAAACGTAAAGAATTTACGAATTAAAAATAAAAGAAACTACAAAATAAAAGTGCATAATTATACTAACTAATGGTACACGAGTCTACTAACTAAAAGTAAACGAGTAAACTAAAAGTACACGAGTAAACTAAAAGTGCTACTGGCTAAAAGTGCAATAATTTACTAATTCGAAGAATTTCGAATTTCGAAAATTTATAAATAATTGAAATTACCTGCCAATCATCATTTTCTGCGCCAGGAAGACCTTCTCAGGCGGTATCTCGATGCCCAAATCGCCCCGAGCCACCATGATACCGTCAGCCGCTTCCATGATCTCGTCAAATCGGCGAACACCCTCGTGATTCTCAATCTTGGCAATGATTTTGATATTCTTGCCAGCCTCGCCGAGGATGTGACGAATCTCGCGAATAGCGTCGGCGTTGCGAATAAACGAGGCGAAGATCATGTCCAGGCCGAGGTCCACGGCGAACTGCAAATCCTGACGGTCTTTGTCGGACACGGCGGGTAGGTCCACAGCGCAGCCGGGCAAATTTACGCCCTTCTTGGAGCCCAGTTTGCCGCCGTTTTCCACCTGGCACACCAGAGAATCGTCGCGAACTTCCTTCACCAGCAGGCTGATCAGGCCGTCGTCAACGAAGACTCGGCCGCCTTCGCTGACAACCTGCGCGGAATTTTAAGGTTTGTACTTTAGTTGGTGAGTGGGTCAGAGTTAGTGAATGGGTCAGAGTTAGTGAATGGGTCAGAGTTAGTGAAGGAATCGAAGTTGGTGAATGGGTCAGAGTTAGTGAAGGAATCGAAGTTGGTGAATGGGTCAGAGTTAGTGAAGGAATCGAAGTTGGTGAATGGGTCAGAGTTAGTGAAGGAATCGAAGTTGGTGAATGGGTCAGAGTTAGTAAATGAGTCAAATTTAGAGAATGGGTCAGAATTGGTGCATGGGTCAGAGTTGGTGCATGGGTCAGAGTTGGTGAATGGGTCAGAGTTAGTGAATGGGTCAGAGTTAGTGAAGGAATCGAAGTTGGTGAATGGGTCAGAGTTAGTGAATGGGTCAGAGTTAGTGAAGGAATCGAAGTTGGTGAATGGGTCAGAGTTAGTGAAGGAATCGAAGTTGGTGAATGGGTCAGAGTTAGTAAATTAGTCAAATTTAGAGAATGGGTCAGAATTGGTGCATGGTTCAGAGTTGGTGAATGGGTTAGAGTTGGTGAATGGGTCAGAGTTGGTGAATGGATCACAGTTGGTGAATAAGTCACAGTTGGTGAATGGGTTAGAGTTGGTGAATGGGTCAGAGTTGGTAAATGAAACAAATTTTGTGAATGATTGAGATCTCCTAACAGCTGATACTTTTATAAAAAAACGGACTAACAAAAAACACAACTTACCTTAACAATGTTAGGATAGTCCACCCAGAGAAAATCCTTGGAGCAGTTCTCAGCGTAGGCCGGGTCAATGGTCACCGTGATTGACTCGCCGCGTTTCAATTCAACTTCGCCGGTGCCGGACCCAGCAATCAGGCCGGTGCGAATCTCCGGACCCTTGGTGTCCAGGGCGATGGCTACAGGGCGACTCCACGGCTTGAAGGTGTCGGCGGCTTGGCGCACCAGCTCGACAGTCTCTCTGAGGCGGCACAGCAGGGTGAAATCCCAATGCTACCTTCAGGCTTTTTTATAGTCCGTCTGTCTGCGTATTCTGTCACTATGTGTCCCTGTGTCTGTGTCGGTCTGACTCTGCCTGTCTGCGTGTCCGTCTTGGTGTGTAGGTATTTGTCTCTGTCTGTCTGTCTGTCTGTCTTTGTCTACCCGTCTGTCTGCCTGTCTGTCAGTCTGTCAGTCTTTCTGTCTGTCTGTCTGCCTGTCTGTCTGTCTGTCTGCCTGCCTGTCTATCCGTCTGTCTGTCTGTCCGCCTGCCTGCCTGTATGTGTGTCTGCCAGTCCTTCCATCTCTTTGCTACCTATGTGTCTGTCTGACGGTCTTTCTGTCTGTTCATTGTGTCTTTCGGTGTGACTGTCCGTCTCAACACAAGAGCAAAACCAATAACTTACCTGTGATACTCGTGCGAGCCGTGGGAAAAATTCATCCTGGCAATGTTCATGCCGGCAGCAATCATTTTGTGCAGGATGGCTACAGACTTGCAGGCTGGTCCAATGGTGCAAATTATGCCAGTGTTGCGCACATATGCTGGCTCGGAGTCCACGTCCAGAGAGCACAGGTGCTCAAGGTGTGAGCGGGCATTGCTGGCCCTCAGCTGTTGCTTCTGGATGAAGTACTGGTTAGAGAACGAGCCTAGGGACTCTCCGTCGCGTTGCATTGCAATTTTTTATAAATTTCTGAAAATTAAAATTTATTAGGATTAATACATATATTGAGTCTTAAACTCATAGATTTTTCTATGCATAACCATAATTTGTAAGCATCTCTGTCCTAAACAAATATAATAGATTTAGAGAGCCTATTTCTGGGAATACTTATGCAACAAAATATTTGGGATATTACAAAGTTAAGCAATATAAAATAAGTAATGAAATAAAACACAAAAATTGTTGCTCTATACATAAACAAAAAAAAACAATTGGTTTATTATAATAATGAATTCCATAGAATATTTTTCTAATGTAGTATGTTTTCCTTTAAGATCTATTGCTTACAATAGTTATTTGTAACCATTTTTGGCACAAAAAGGGTAAAATTTTATTAGCTTTGGCTCACATAAAAGTAAAACAATAGAAGCTTAACTTTAAAAATAAAGTATGCAATCAAGTAAATTATTTAGATCTACTATTACACTATATACTATAAATAAGTATCAATATATTTGAAAAATTGGGCTTTAGCCATATTATAGGCTTATTGTTTGGAACTATAATTATAAAGCAAGCTAAGGCCAGGAAAGTAGAATAATCAAATTTTACTCTGGGTTTTTTTTGCTGGGCACAAAATGCAAAATCATATCATGTTCTTAATTTTTGGATATGATTTCAGGGTTTGGGGTGCAATTTTTCAAATGTTTTATTTAATTGGTATTTTATTATAAAGCATTAAAAAATCAAGATGCAAAATTGAATCCTATATCAAATTTCAAGATGCAATTCTCCAAGTCAAGATGCTATAGCATCCCTATAGCACAAAAAATAAAGCCAGATTTTAATTTATTTTAATATAGTGACTATAATAATAGTAATCATCATAGGTGCGCAACTTGAAAAATTTGGTCGGCTGGTGCAACTTAGTTTAGAAAAAAAATTTGCGACTTAATTTGGGTCAAAGTTTGAAGGACCAAAAAAGGTCCCACGAACTATTTTTGCCTGAATCTTCCCAATTATTCTCCATTTTGCAACTTACCCTCTCGTTTTTGCGACTTACCTCCTCATTTTTGTGACTTACCTGCCTAGCTAGGAGACAAATTGTATCCTTGAACAAGGCATTTAATCTTGCATTGCTTTAGTCCAACTATCTGAGATTGAATAGGCCAACTAGCTACTAGTTTGAGCTGGATAAATTAAATTTAGAGAGGATATTAGTAGCACTTCTGCCTCATTAGGCTAAAGATAATAGCGGTATAGGCCTATAGGCCTATAGCACTTGGAATTGAAACTAGGGGCCTAGCTGGCATAGCTGTGCTAGGCCTATGGGCTAAAAATCTGATGGAAATTTTGGTACATAAATTTATAATTATAATTATTAGTTATTACTATTAATTGTGGGTAGCTAATTTTCTCAAAATACTATACTAGCTTTAACTAAACAATAGGGGACATATTAAAATTTTGGCCAGGCTTTCTATTATGATAAGCATGCAAATATCACTAGGCCCACCTATGGGCAATTAGCAATAGCAATTAAAATCATTTGACATACAATTACAAGGCTAAAATAATCCATCAATGAAATCAATGTTTCAGCTCTAAAAATTGTGTAGCTACCTGCAAGGATTAAGTGTAATATTAGCCTTGGCCCTCGAACCTATATTGTAAGTAGGGTATTGTAAGTAGGGTAAGTAAGTAGGGTTCACTAAGCAAGGGGCCTAGCCAATGATATGGCTATATCAATTAATTAAATAGCACCGAGGCTCATTCCAGAGATAAATCATAAATGGGCCCTAACATTTGATTTATATATTATACTACCAATAATATACAACAGTATTACACATATAGTATAGCAAATAGTATAGTATAATATAGTATATAGCAGTCTAGTAATTAGACTGAAGAGCAGATTTAACCCGCTTAAAAGTACTTTAAAATCACTAAAGTGCATTTATCGAAGTTTTAAGGTCAACCATATATTTTCTTAAAATTTATTATAATAAAAGTTCTATAAAGAAAAATTTTATGCATCTATCATTTTATTTCGGCATATTTTGAGAAAATCGAAGAAAAATTTGTTTATTTTTTTGAGGTAGCTAAATTTAAATTAAACAAAAAGTCGTGGATTTTTTAAATTGAATGGATAGGGATATCTGTACACACAGATATCTACATCAAGTCCTAAAGTCGTAAAGTAGAAATCCAGAATATTTCCGAATGCCCCTCTGGACGCCGTAAAATCTGTTCGAGACTTCTTCGGTGAATAGAAATACATACAGTCCTTTACAACCTCGGTGTAGTATACATCTACATTTCAAATCGATATAGTTTTCGAAGAATTTAAGGGCTCAATCACACGATGGCAGCGAGCGCTTCACACGGCTGCTGCTAAAGGCTCGAGCGAGAACAAGCGCTCAAGCGGTAAGAATGCGTTGTGTCCGCTAGTATCTTCACTGCTGGCTTGGAATCCCTGCATGGAGATTTTACACGTACATGTACTGACACGTACATGTAGTTCCCGACGGAATCAGCCCACGAGAATCCGCTCGTTTTCTCCATTGCTGACACGTTGACACGGTTTATTAAGACGCCAGTTGTGGATTTTACGAGCGAGCGCACATTCAGCAGCAAATTCATACAGACGTTTGATAAAAATTTCTTGCTTCCATTTTGGAGCGTCACCGCATTGGTGGGGCTCCGAAAAAACACGTGAAAGTGAAAATACTTCTGAATGAAAAATCTCACCATAATAAATTAATGCAAGATCAATTCTTCAGCATTATGACATGCAAATTCATTATTCACATGTAGGAGTTGATGATTAGCTAAAATTCTCTACGTTTACTTTCAGTAGCAGCTTTCAGATCTTGATTTTTTATGCAGCCCAATGAATGCTAGGAACAAGTCGTATTACTAGTATGCATGTATGTAAGCAGGGATATTTTTGGCTATCACAGTCTTAATATAGAATCTAGACATTATTTTTGTTTGAATTTTATGTTTTATTTAAAAAAATAATAAAAGTCGCCGACATTGCAATTATTCCCAGACAGACAGGTGGTCTGTAAATGTTTATTATCAACAACAACAAAAATCAAGCGTAAACCTATATTAGAAAATAACTGTCTTAGCAACGGTTACTAAGTAATTAAAGAGGAAAGAAAGTGTATAAATTGATCAGAAGGCATTCAAAAAGGATTAAAGTACACTGCAGTGCACGTCAGTGAGGACAATAAAAGTTTAATTATTTAGTCCAGCGCTAGCTGATTGCATTCAGTCTGACGCTCAAATCACCAATTGGAATTAGAAAAAGTTGGAGGCAGCGGAATGAACGAGAATAGCATATCTGAGTACAGGTGAGCACACCAGTAATCCAGAGAGAGTGAGAGAGAGTTCCATAGGCTAAGGAATTAGCATTGTTAAAATGAACGTAGCTTGCGTGCTAGAAGTCCAAAAAAACACGTTGACTGATCTGGTTTCTAGGCTGCCGCTGTGCTCTCTGAAATTTTTAATAATGAATGAATCTATAAAGCGTGTATAGATTAAGGCACTTTATTAGGCAGGTTAATTAAGATTTGATTGATTAACAAACTGAGAATAATTGTTTAACTAACTAGGCCCTGGCCCTTGCGGAGGGGGTTCTGAACTTGCTGAGGGGCTTCTTAACTTGCTGAGGGGGTTCTTAACTTGATGAGGGGGTTCTTAACTTGCTGAGGGGGTTCTTAACTTGATGAGGGGGTTCTT